>JASDQU010585435.1:50740-87737 GCA_032191745.1 Picea mariana
TGATATGCACATTGTGTTGTGGCTTGTGATTCGATGCTAACTTGTGTTGTATTGCAGGTTCTTGGCTCGATGTTTTTGGTCAAAGTGATTAATCACTTTGAAATATAGCATGAACCATAAATTTTAAATATAATTAATTAATTAATCAGCATAGTTAGAACTACAATTAATTTATATTTTTAAAATTTAATACGTAACATAAAAGAAAACTATATTTTAATTAAACTATATAGTCAAATTAATTTAAGAACCAAGGTGTGGTGTACTGGTAGGCGGAATTTGTTAAGGCATAGTCGGTGGAGGAGGTCCGGGGTTCAAACCCCATGGACTCCATAAACTTTTATTTGGCGTTTAAATATAGTTTAACCTTATTTTACCTTAATTAAACTAATTAAGGTTACTTACTAATTAAACTTAAATATCCATAATAAGTTAATTAAATATATCTATAATTTTAAATAATTTAATTTTATACTAACATATTAACATTTCTTAATAAATTATTAAAACTAAAATTTTAATTAATAAATAAAATGGCATATAAACAAAATGAAATTTTATTTAAAAAGGCACAAAAATAAAATAATAATTTAATAAATAAATAAATAAAAACCTAGTAATACTTTTAACCAAATCATTAAAGCCAACATTAATATATATAGAAATATATTCGTGGCATTTGCTGGCAGCGGGCTTTTGGCATGAGGCCCACGTGCCCGGTCTCAGGCTCTCAGCCTCAAACACCTATGCTCGTCTCTTTAATCCTCGTCTCGGCCACATAGGGTTATCATCTTACCCTTAAACAAGCCTATCCTTCCCAACGAAGGTACCATAGTAGGATTTCCCAAAATTTCCCAAGTGTCTACTGTCATAATATTCACTTGTGTTTCTTCATCCAAGACACAGTCTATGTCGAAGTCTTCTATTCTTGCACTTATGCAGTGTTTTACTTTCAGGATCTTTGGTAAACTGACATCTTTGTGAACATCCATCGTTTCTCTCAATTGTAATAACATAGTCTAAACTTTCTCTGATTCTTTCTCTAACATGCCCTTAGTCACTTGACTCTCTTCATAGTTTTCTTGTCTTATGTTCATCCTTTCGACTTTAGCAATCATCCTTGAACAATCCTCAACCTCATGACCAATAATCTTACAACAAAGAAAAATAGGACCTGTGCCAGGGCATTCCTTAGCAAGATGTTCCGGTCTTCTACAATTATAGCACAATGTCATTCCTTTTTTTTTTAAACGTTCCCCAACCTTTTCTGTACTACGCACTAGGATCATAGTGCCGGATCTACAATCTGCAAAAAAAATTCCTAGGTTCCTACATCCACTTATTAGTCCAAAACATCTTTCTATGCATATGAATAACATATCTTTCTTCATTTATATTAAATTTACTCAAATCAACTCTTTCTTTCAACTGCACCCTAGCCTTCAAACTAGGACAAAATCTATTAAACATACTTAAATTCATGATTTAGAAAGTCTTTTTTCACTTATCTTTCTCTTGTCAAAGAACAAAGCTTACCTCTTTTAGGATCTTACCTCTTTTCTTCAGATCAGATTTCTTTCTTAGCACAAAGCTTCGCAATTCAAGTAGAGTACTGCACACTTCAACAACAGATCTATGCACATAGCTTCTCTTTTCTTTACTTCAGTTCCCAACAATCACAGTTTCAAGTCCCGACAACGGAAGCATTTGTTGGCACAGGGGCAGACCCAGGGTTCAACGCTTAACAACACACCAACAAAACCCTGACTATCGGCCTTTTCGGCAACACCTGTGAAGCAAGAGAGGTCTCACTTGAGGTAGAAGTAGGGGGGATTACAGGACTTAGGTGTCTGTAACCAAGCTTGGACATAGATCTGTGATAACAACACTTCGTAGGGTATTATTTTAACACTTAGGAAGTGACATACATTAGTTCATTAAACTTATGAACATTGAAGAACATAATCTAAGATAGATCTAGCACAATAATAACAAAATATTATGCACCTTAAACACTTAGCACTTAGCACTCTGAATCAGATCTAGCATTCTAACATAAGCAATGCATTTAAGCAACACATACATATTCATTACACATCCAATCTAAGCACTAAGAAAAACATAAGAGATATAACATTGCACAAAGAAAACCACAAGACACTAGATATACGTGGTTCACCCCAGTGTGGGGCTACGTCCACCAACCGCTTCGCCTCTTTATTATTCATCTGAATCTTACATTCATTCACTCCTATGCACTAAGCCACAGAGTTGAGCTTCGCACTGGACATGAGATCTATGCACTGAGCACCGGATCCTCCTTCCAAAACTAGGTCAAGGCATATAGCCAATTCTTTATCAAACACAAAGCCTTAACATACATACATTCCCTTACACAAAGCCAATCAAAATACTTGCACTTAGCTCCAAAAAMTTCTACTTCTACTATACATTCTTCTTTTATTTATACTTTTACAAACCCTTACAATAGTTCCAAGCATGGGAAAACCCCATGGGCCGACATCCCATAACCCCTTACTGGGTCCACATAGCCTGTAAAATAAGTGAGATCCTTGATCTCAGCTCTACTTAGGCTCTCCTTCTTAGAAMAATGTGTTGAAGTCCAAAAGTGGTCCAAATATGACCAAGGTTTCCTCAAAACTTGGTCGAGGGCCAAAAAATGATTTTGAGGTCAACATTCCTCCTTTCCTTGGCCTGCACCCAGTGTTCAACGTGGATCTTCTTCGACCTTATTTCCCACCATTATTGGCACATCAAAGATAGTAGAATAGATGACACCAATAGAGATCAACCCTGACTACATACAATAGGAATCCAATGATGAGATTGTGGAGAAACAGATCAAGGGCACTCACCAACAAAGGATCCAACTTTATCGAGTTGTCAAAGCAGGGCAGCTCATGCACCAAGGCAAGTGGCTCACCCAGGGCCAAATTTACCAAAAATTTCCTCATCTAATGGGGGCACTCAATGCAATGGAGACCATTAATTCCTAAGGGGGGAGGATTGGTCCATATGGATGTCGTTGGCCTTCCAACTATTCCAACTGGCTCATTTTGGCAGTTTTCTAGTTCGACAGTTTATTCCTAGTTTTAAGGTCCTTGACTTCTGGGGCCATTTTGAAGCCCTAAACAATGTTTTTAGTGCTCGCCACAACTATTGTGTGTAGGGCTTGCCGCAAGAAACATGTGTATTCCTATGATATACCTTTCTAATGGGATATCGTTCACCTAAAATGGAGATCATATGCAAACGTTACGACCCCGAGAAGTTGATGTACTAACTTACCCAAACGAGGCCCACACGCCTTTTGGCGCTTCATCTCTTAGGGTTAGGTTTTTGGATGTCTAGGGTTTTTGACATTCCTGTTTATTGTAAAAATGACTTGAGATACTCATTGTAATCATCTTCTTGCGAATGAGTGCAACCGTCACATCTCTTCTTAGAGATAAGCCACCACCATTCTATCAAGCTTGTTTTCCGTTGCATTTTACAGTTTCAACTTATTTCCTTATTGAATAGAAACAAGTTTTACTGTATATCTATTATTCTGTGTTAAGAATATTTTGATAATAATCTGTATTCATTTCATTTTTCTCATAAAATATGGATTAGTGGTATCAGAGTGGTCTACTCCTTGTCGTTCTTAATGCATGTCCCCAACAAGGTTAGGGTACAAAGAATTGGGTCTCGAGCTTGTTTCTCTTGAGGAAAATATCTCTCGCACGCCCAAGAGACCTCTCATGGTAGGAGAAAAGAAAGATGATGGGACATGAGATCCCTTCAAAATTTTTCTCGAGGAATCCCTCACACACCAAAGGAACGAGATGATGGATAGTTTTGTACAAATCCTTCGACAACTACCAATAGTCGATGCATCTTCCTCAAGCGGAGGCATTGCCCCATTCAAGGTACAAATAAACTTCGATATTCTTATATTTGAAGGTCAGATAGACACAAATGTTGTAGAAAAATGGTTGAATATGCTAGAAGGGTATTCTTTGTCCATAACTTCTCGAATAGAGAAAAGATTACTTTTTTGTTCCTCGAAGCCGTTCCCCATGTCAAATATTGGTGGGAAATTTTCTGTGAGAAGAAGGAAACATAGGAACCCTCATTATTTACATTCAAAGTCATCTGGGAGTCCTTCAGGGATGTTATTAAAGAAAAATACTACCTTGTTGGAAGTTATGATGACCTGTATACAAAATGGACCACACTGTGGCAAGAAATAGACCAAGTAGTGTCTGAGTTCACAAATATATTCCATACATTGCGTAACAAGCTAGGTATCAAAGATTATGAGCGACATCTAGTGCTCAAGTATTATGGAGATATACATAGATACATCCAAGATGAAATGGAGTTTCTGGACATCTCATCCTTTGGCGCAACCTACTGATATGCCGTGAAAATTGAGTAGAAGCTCAAAAAAAAGACACAAAAATTTGGGCCTTGGAATCCCTCATAGAAAAAGCTAGGAAACGACAGAGCCAACCCATATCACAAAGGAAAAATAAAAGATGGACCACCTCAGGACAACCAGTCAAGGCCACAAGAAAAGGACATCAGAAAGACAAACAAAGATACTAGGAAGTGGTGTGACTTCCATAAGAGCCCCTAGAATAACACTGTTGATTTTTGCTCAAAGCAGTCGCTGGTGGTTGAGGTGAAAGCCTCTGAATCAGATGCGGGTTTCGACTTCAAGTCAGAACTAGAAAGGGGAGATAGATCATTGATGCAGAACCCAGTACTACCGTTGTTACCACTAAGTTCCATCATGGTGAACCAGATGAGCAAGAGGAAGGCGAGTGCCTTTTTCATTCACAGATGTGCGTGAAGGGTACCCTGCTGCACTTCATCATTGATAGCGGTAGCTAGAAGAACCTCATCTCAAGAGAGGTTGTCAAGGAGCTCTCCCTACCCAAAAACACTACACCCACAACCCTACAACATCAGATTTCTCCACCAAGGAAGAGACATACGAATCAGCCAACAATGTCACCTTTCATATGACATCAAGCCCTTCAAAGATGAGGTATTGTGTGATGTTTCCCCTCTCGAAGTTTATAATATTATTTTGGTCCAACCATATTTATGGAAACACCATGTTGTATATGAGTCTAGGCCTCATAGTGTTATTATTAGTTTGAACAAGAAATTGTACAGGATACTGGAGGTAGTCCCACCTAGTGCTATTTCCTTGATCTCTCCCAAGAAATGTAGGAAGGTCATCTATAAGATGGGGAAGTTTTTCTTCTTCATGTTTCTCTCTCAGAATGAGTGATAGATCACAGCCACATCCAGGGTCTTCACGACTGACCTCTCCACACAACATAAGCAAGTGGATAAGGTCGTGGAAGCATAGTCGAATATATTCTCCTCACCTACTGGGGTACCACTGCACTATCATGTCAAGCACCCCATCGATTTGACCCATGGTACACCACTTCCCAATGGTCCAATATACCACCACTCTCTATTAGAGAATGAGGAGATCAAGCAGAAGATACAATAATTTCTCCACAAGGGGAACATCTGGCCCAACTCATCACCTTGAGGGAGCCCAATCATGATGATACAGAAGAAAGATGGAACATGGAAACTCTGCATTGATTACCAAGCCATGAATAAAATCACATTCAGAAACTGAAACTTGATTCCCTGAATCAACGACCTCCTTGATCAGCTCACAGGGGCCAAATACTTCAGTAAGAATGATCTGAAGACTGGAGACCACCAGGTCCCGATAGAACATACAGATGTAGGGAAGACTACCTTCAAGTCAAAGGAAGGTCTTTTTGAATGGTTGGTCATGCCCTTTGGCTTTACAAATGGTCCATCCACTTTCATGAGGATGATGGATGATATTCTGTGACCATTCACCAATACTTTTGTAGTGGTGTATCTAGATTAAATTCTCATTTAAAACAAGACTTGCGTAGAACGCTTGCAACATATTCAATAGGTTTTGCACACCCTACGACAACACAAGCTATACATCAACTTGGAAAAATTCTCCTTCAGCATGGACATGGTCCATTTACTGGCCTACATCATTGATCAACATGGTGTACATGTGGATCCAACCAATATCCAAGTCATTTGTGACTGGCTAGCCCAAACCACACTTACTGAGCTTCAGAGCTTCTTGGGCCTTGCCAATTTCTACCACAATCTCGTGTTAGGATTCTCCCATATTGCATGGGCCCTTAGCCAAGTAACTAGGGGTGGTGGTAAGGAGAAATTTATGTGGGGCTAGTACCAACAACAAGCATTCTATGATTTGAAGCAACGCTTTTGTTCAACCCCAATACTTTCACTACCAGACCTGCAACAACCCTTTGATATTGAGACAGATGGTTCAAACTATGCTATGGGCATCGTCCTCACTCATCACAACCACCCCATAGCCTATCATAGTGAGACACTATTAGATGGTGTCCATAAGTACCCTACTTATGACAAAGAATTGTACTCCATTGTGCAAGCCTTTCGCCAATGGAGACATTACATTCTTGGGAAGGAGACAATCATCCACACTGATCATAAGCCACTGCAGTTCATGCAGACACAAGGCAGATTGCATAATGACTACCATCATAATTGGTCCACATACTTGCAACAATTCTACCTCAACATCAAGTATAAAATAGGAAGCACCAATCGTGTCATTGATTTCCTTAGGAGACCACCAGTTGTGGCACTCACCACTATGCTATAATCTTGTGGCCATGAGACCTCTCGTTGGCCCCAACTCTATGAGACATATCTAGAATTCACCACCACCTACCAAATTTTGGGCGCAAACGCAGTTGTCACTAATTTCCATGTTCAAGATGGGATGTTGTGCCATCTCAACCATATTTGCATTCCATCAAGCGAGAGAGAAAATATGATCATGGAATCACACTACAGTAGGGTGCCAGGTCACTTCAGCATCGAAAAGACAATGGTAATGCTGCAGAAAAATTTCTACTAGCCGAAACTTCAACAGGAGGTCAACAAGTATATCAGGTCCTGCACTGCCTACATTATTACCAAACCGACCACTAAGAAACAGGGTCTGTACACCCCTCTTCCTACCCTTGACAGAACATGGGAATCCATATCCATGGAGTACATGTCGGTCCTCCCGTCCACGAAGTGGAGAAATGACTGTGTTTTTGTGGTTTTTGATCGATTTTCTAAGATGTCGATTTTGACCACCTGCAAGAAGAGAATCACAACAGAGGCCACTGACAAGCTCTTCTTTGAATGAGTCTGGGTACATTTTGGAATCCCACAAACCATTATCTCATATCAGGACAGTCGATTTCTCAGCACATTCTGGTCGAGCCTCTGGTCACTGTTGGACACCAAGCTCAACAAATCCACGACCTTCCACCCCTAGACAGATGGCCAAACCAAGGTCGTAAATTGAATGCTTGTGCATATCCTGCGCATGTATAATTCCAAGCACCCTTGCACATGGGATGAGAGTCTTCTCTATGTCCAACATAGCTCAACTGGCCACAACCCCTTTCAAGTGGGGTTGGGATTCCAACCATTGGGTCCCATAGATGTTTCACTACCCCTTGCGATTAGCTTAGCTGACTCATCTCCCAATCCAACTGAAGATGAAAAATCCACCCAGTTTATTGAGTGAATCCAACACATCCGTCAACAGGTTCAGGATATCCTACAGAAGTCCAATGAAAAGTACAAGAAGCACTATGATCAACATCGGATGCCACATACGTTTGAAGTGGGAGACAAAGTTTGGTTGCATTTGCAGAAAGAACGCCTTACCAGACCCCATAGGAAGCTCTTCCCACTCTATTATGGGTTGTACACCATCACTAAGTCCTTGGGTGATAATTCTTTTGAGCTCAACATTCCTCCTTTCCTTGGATTGAACCCAATGTTCAACGTGGATCTCTTTTGACCTTATTTCCCACCATTATTGGACACCTCAGAGATATCATAATAGATGACACCAACAGAGCTCAACCCCGACTGCATACAACAAGAATCCAATGATTATATTGTGGAGAAATAGGTCAAGGGCACTCGCCAACAAAGGATCCATCTTTATAGAGTTGTCAAAGCAAGGAAGCTCCTGCACCAAGGAAAGTGGCTCACCCGTGGCCAAATTAAGAAAACATTTCCTCATCTAATGGGGGAACTCAATGCAATGGATACCATTTATTCCTAAGGGGGGAGGATTTATCCATATCGATGTCAATGGCCTCCCACCTATTCTAACTGGCTCATTTTGGCATTTTTTCAGTTCGACAATTTTTTCCTAGTTTTTGGGTTCTTGACTTCTGGGACGATTTTGAAGCCCTAAAAACGTTTTTAGGGCTCACCATAGCCAGCATGTGTGGGAATCACCACAGGAAAAATTTATAGTCCTCGGATAGAAATTTCCAATGGGATATCGTGCGCCTAAAACGAAGATCGTGTGCAAAATTTACGACCCCGAGAATTTGATGTACTAACTTACCCAAACATGGCCCACATGACTTTTGGCGCATCACCTCCTAGGGTTAGGTTTTGGATATATAGGGTTTTTGAAATTCCTATTTATTGTAAAAATTCCTTAAGAGACTTATTGTAATCATATTCTTGCGAATGCGTGCATTTGTCAAATCTCTTCTCAGAGATAATCCACCACCATTCTAGCAAGCTTGTTTTCCGCTGCATTTTACAGTTTCAGCTTATTTCCTTATTGAATAGAAACCAACTTTACTGTATATCTGTTATTTCGTGTTAAGCATGTTTTGGTAATAATCTATATTCATTTCGTTCTTCTCATAAAATCTGGGTCAGTGGTATCAGAGCGGTCTACTCCTTGTCATTCTTAATGCATGTCCCCAACAAGGTCAAGGTACAAAGAATTGGGTCTCGAGCTTGTTTCTCTTGAGGACAAAATCTCTCGCACGCCCAAGAAACCTCTCATTGTGGGAGAAAATAAATACAATGGGATAGGAGATCCCTTAAAAATTTTGCTCGAGGAATCCCTCACCCAACAAATGAATGAGATGACGGATATTTTTGCGCTAATCCTTCGACAACTACCAAAAGGCGACACATCTTCCTCAAACGGAGGTGTCACCCCCTTCAAGGTACAAATCAACTTCAATATTCCTATATTTTAAGGTCATATAGACGCATATGATGTAAAAAAATGGTTGAATATGCTAGAATGGTTTTTCTCTGTCCATAACTTCTTGAATAGAAAAAAGATTACTTTTGCACTCCTCAAAGCCATTCCCCATGTCAAATATTGGTGGGAAAATTTCTGTAAACAGAAGGAAACATAGGAACCCTCATTATTTATAGACTTGGTCACCTGGGAGTCCTTCAGAGATGCTATTAAGAAACAATACTACCCTGTTGGAAGTTATGATGACCTATATACAAAATGGACCACACTGCGACAGGAAATAGACCAAGCAGTGCCCAAGTTCAAAAATATATTTCATACCTTGCGCACCAAGGTGGGTATCAAATATTCTGAGCGACATCTGGTGCTCAAGTATCGTGACGGTCTACATAGATACATCCATGCCGAAATGGATTTTCTGGATATCTCATCCTTGGGTGAGGCCTACCGATATGCCATCAAAATCAAGAAGAAGCTCAAACAAAAGACGCAACAATTTGAGCCTCGGAACCCTTCACAACAAAATCCAGGAAAAGGTGACCCTAACCCAAAGAAAAAAGGATAGAGCAAAGAAATACCTCCTCAGGACAACCAATCCAGGCCACAAGCAAAGAAGGAAACCAAAAATAGAAAGAAATTTACTGGGAAGTGGTGCGAATTCCATAAGAGCCCCTAATATAACACTGTTGATTGTCTTTCAAAAAAGTCACTGGTGGCTGAGGTGAAAGCCTCTAAATCAGATGTAGGTTCTGAATCTGAGTTAGAAACAGAAATGGTGAGATAGATCATTGATGTAGAACCCAGTGCTACCGTTGCTACCACCAAGCTCCAGCTCGGTGAACTAGATGAGCTAGAGGAAGGTGAGCACCTTTTTTATTCATAGATGTGGGTGAAGGGTACCCCACTATACTTCATCATTGATAGCGGTAGCCATAAGAACCTCATATCAATAGAGGTTGTCAAGAGACTCTCCCTGCTGACAACGTTACACCCACAACCCTACACCATTGAATGGCTCTGCTAAGGAAGTGACATCCACATCAGCCAACAATGTTGCTTGTCATACGACATCAATCCATTCAAACACGAGGTATTGTGTGATGTTTTCCCTCTCAAAGTTTGTAATGTTATTTTGGGCCAATCATATTTATGGAAAATCCATGTTGTATATGAGTCTAGGCCTCGCAATGTTATTATTACTTTAAACAAGAAATTGTATAGGATACCAGAGGCAGTGCCACCTAGTGCTATTTCCTTGATCTCTGCCAAGCAATGAAGGAAGGTCATCTCTCATATGGGGAAGTTTTTCTTCTTCATGATTCACTCTCAGAATGAGAGAAATATCATAGCCACATCTAGGGCCTCTGTGACCAACCTCTCCATACAGGAGAAGAAAGTGGATAAGGTTGTGGAAACATAATCAGATGTATTCTCCTCACCTACCAGGGTACCACTACACTATCAGGTCAAGCACCCCATCGATCTGACGCACAACGCACCATTTCCCAATGGACCAGTATACCACTACTCTCTGTTAGAGAATGAGGATATCAAGAGACAGATCTAATAATTTCACCACAAGGGGCACATATGTCCCAGTTCATCACCTTGCGAGAGCCCAATCATGTTGGTACAGAAGAAATATGGAACCTGGTGAATCTGCATTGATTACCAGTACCTGATTCCCTGAATCGACGAACTCCTTGATCATCTCATGGGGGCCAAATACTTCAGTAAGATTGATCTAAAGTCTAGTTACCACCAGGTCCCGATAGAACAGAAAGATGTATGGAAGACCACCTTCAAGTCAAATGAAGGTCTTTTCGAATGGTTGGTCATGCCCTTTATCTTAACAAACGCTCCAACCAATTTCATGAGGATGATGGATGATATCCTGTGACCATTCACCAATATGTTTGTAGTTGTAACACCCTATTTCCCCCAGTTTGTAAAAATAACTATACTGGCCAAGAACTGTGGCAAACCCAAAAATGTGAATGTGTGATGTGAATGGACCTTGTGAAAAAGGTCGATGGATGTGAATAATATTATGAATATATATTGCAGGATTGCTGAGAGGGGATATGCTGAAAAAGAGACCATGATGGCTGGAGAAAGGTGGTGGAAGGCACCTGGAAGGGTGGCATTAACTTCCACCGAAACCAATACCGTATTTGCACTTCACTTGCCCGGAGAACCAAGAGTGGCTCGTTGGCCCTGAATTAAATGACTCGTCAGGATTGGTATGTAAAGGGATCCTCATGAGTAATGAGGGATGGGGGTGAACCACCCATCTGTAGAGTCCTCAGACCTAACCACTACAAGGAAAATCGTGCCACACACAACCTCGCCGAACAGAGAAAAGGCAGGAAGTGTGGGCGATCAAGGGAAGACGCGAGGGAAAGAGGAAGAGAACTCTGGAAAATACAGAGTGAGTGATAGCAGAGAAGAAGGAGATTAACCTTCGTTCTTGGTCACTGGCAAACAAAGACACATTCTGCACCATCGTGGTCTCATATCGGGGGTGGCTAGTGGTAAATCTGTTGGGAGTCACTGAGCCTACGGTTGGGTGGAAACGAGCACCCCTCTCAGTAGTTGCAATCACACCTGGTGTTATTTTTGATAAGTGTTTTATATCCTGTATCTTGAAGTTTATATGATGATATGTATGTTACTAATCTGTGCAATTTATGAATGGTTTGAGCATAAGACTGGCTGTGTGGTGTTTTGATCAGAAATGGTGGTTGTATGCTTATAATGGAAAGACCATGTATGGCTTATGTTTTACGAATTTCTTACTGATCTAAGTCAGAATTCAAGTCTTCCCTCGGGAGATTATTCCTGTGTTTGTCATACCTGATGCCTTGGATAGATTTCCTTCCAAAGGCATCCTTTTGAGACCACTCCCTTACCTTAAAGAAGACCTTCCAGTCTGGTCTTCAAAACCTGGTGTAAATTACCTGAGGACCCGAAGAAGGATGTTAGAGGTTAAGTCTCAAAACCTTGTGTGAGGGAGAACGGTCTTCGTAGACCTCAAACTTTTGTCATTTCGGCACCCAGAGTCACTTGGTGCGAGTTTTCTTGCACTCACTAGTCCTGAAACCCCGACTCGCGAAATCCCGAAACAGGAGCGCGTGGATAAGAATCGATTGACGGACGAAATCCCATCAGATTATCTGTGATCATTCATGACTTTTAGATTGGAGGAAGACATGATGGTGTTAAATGCCTTAACCCCTTTTCCTTTATCTTCGTGAGTAGCGAAGAAATCGGGACCGTAGACCCCTAAGGTCCGTGGGAGTATTTGGACTGTTGGTTTTTCCACGTCCAGGGAGCAGTGGGAGAGTGCACAGCATGGGACAGATCTGAACCATCAGATCTTAGTTAGAAAACCCGACAACTGTTGGATCTGTCAGGAGATGCATGAGGGTTAAGACCTCGTGAACAGAGGCGAAAGTCTCGAAAGAGGAGTTGGTATCGGGATTTCAGACTTCGGGATTCCAGAAGTCATGATGACGAGAGGTCGGGAAACTTCACAATGAAAGTCCCAAAATAGATCTGAGCCGTCCATCTATGGAGGACACGTGGCGAAGATAGAGAGTCCATCGATATTTCAGATACTGGGGATTTGAATTGATAGAGGATCTGTGTCACTGGGGGTCGCAAGTCGCGAAATCGCAAAACGACGAGGACCATCCGATTAAGGGAGGCCAAGTGTCATGAGATCCTCTCGAAGGTTCCAAGGTTTGTAATGACCATTAGATTCAAGGAAGAGACACAGACCTTAATTCCATGACCCTTTTTACCCTTGCAAGAGATGAAGGAATCTAGACCGTCCATCAAAGGAGACGCATGGTGAGTGGTCAGAGTTCAGGGAAAAGTCCTGAAATCCCATGGACCATTGGATCCACACTCTTAAGAGCCATCGATCTCTTACACAAATTCCCATAACAGAATTTGGAGATTTGAATGACAAAGAGTCTTGGAGTCGTTGCATTTCGAACTCCCGAATACCGAAACCCCAGAAGGATCCATACCGTTGAATCAGGGGAGGCTTACGACCATCGATCTCCCTTTGGAGGGAGACTTTGGAAACCTCAGAATTTTTGGGGATTTGAATGGGGAAAGGTAGAAGTCATGCATCGCAATTCCCCAAATCACGAAAAGCTGATAAGCGCTTGGCTGGCTTAAGCACGTGGACACGGAGCAGGGTCACGTGGACAAGACCCAAAGTGGGAAACTTGCCACTCGCTAACATTGTCAGGGTTTGGCGTTTCACTGTTCTCAAGCTTCAGGGTTTGCAGAGTCGAAAGACTTGATGTTCTGGTAGCACTGAGTTGAGAAGTGTGAAGAGACACCGTACTAGTTCGGCCCGTAGTCGTGACCCACAACCACATGGAGGTGAACATATGAGGAACTAGATGATGCTAGGCCCCCGTGAGTATTTTGGGGATTTTGATCCTTGAGAAATCAACGAAAATTTTGATTTTCGTAGTGGGTGTGTGACAAATTGGTATTAGAGCATGGTTACAACACTCGGCCTGCTTGGGCTCATGAATGAGTTGTGCAGAAGCTCCGTTCAGAACACTCTTAAAAAGAGTAACCCTCTATCTTAACCCTCTTAATTCAAAAAGGTCAAAGTTTGAAATGAAAACCCGGCTGTGTATGCATGTGAAAGAAATATGAATTTTGCGTGGGTTATAAAAATGTATCTAACTATTGACTAACAACCAACGTTTGTCTTTGCACACAAGCGGAAGATCAACCATGGGAAATTATCAACACATAGTATGGTGACTCACCATGAAGTGGGAGAGGGCTCCCACAATAGAGATGAAGAGTCTGACGAAAGAAGGGTAGTAGGGACCCCTCCAAATCTATCTGAGATTGTGAGGAGTCTCATGGTCGAATTACAAAGCTGCAAGGCTGACAATGAAAGGATGATGAAAGAACAAGAAAAGCAAACAAAAATTAACGCAGTTTTACTACAGAGTTTATCCGATCTACAAAGACAAATGCATCATGAAACTGAAACTCATAAACATGGTCATATCAGTGGCAACACTGAGAGGAGCACCTCAAAAAAGGTCCACCCCAGAGGTAAAGGACAAGTGTCGGATGATTCCTTTGAGAAGGAAGTTGGCGATTCAAAGGGCTCTTCTAGCAGTAGAACCAGTTCCTATCCCCGAAGAAAACAAAAGAAGCAAAAGTCTTCCAAAGGTCGAAAATTCAAAGAATTCAAAAAGGCCAAACCACCCTTCTTCGACGGTGAAATAGAGAAGGGAGAGGAAGCAGAGGCTTGGCTGCTTGGACTAAAGAAGTATTTCAGAGTCCATGACTTTTCAGAAAATATGAAGGCCCGAGTGGCCACCTTCAACTTGAATGGAAAGGCTTCCATTTGGTGGGAATACCTTAAGAACGTGAAAGGGGTTTGTGAAGAGGACCTGTAATGGGAAAGGTTTGAGAAGTACTTCCGGAAGAAGTATGTGTCGGAAAAATATTTCGACGAAAATACTAAAGAGTTTTATGAACTCAAACTGGGACAACTTACTATAGAAGAATATGTCAACAAATTCCTTGATTTGTTGAGGTATGTACCCTATATCAAGGCGAAAAAGGAAAAGGTGCAATGCTTCATCAGTGGACTACCTAAGGACTATCGGAATAGAATTGAATTTGATGAGCCAAAGACTCTAGAAGGCACTATTCTAAAGGAAACCTATTGTCATGAATAGTTTGGGCATCGAGCAGAACCTCATGAAGGATGGAAACATAAGAATAGTTCAAGATTTCAGAAAAAGGGAATTAAATCCCCAGGATTTAAGAACTATAAGAAGAACCCAAGAATGAGCTTCCCATCCTGGAGTATGCACCAGGAGAATTTTCCCTCCTTGAGTGGAAATAAAACTTCTGGATCCATATCAGTGAAGACTGATAACCCAAAGAGAGAACCTTTGAAATGTTGGGGTTGCGGGGAAGAACATCTATTGAGAGACTATCCACACTGATAACAGAATAGTCGGAGGATTTATAACATCCAGGAAACTACCACCATCAATGATGTGGCCAGGAGTGTGCCACAAATTTATGCAGCCTTGGATAATAACCAAGTCGACCACCAAGCTTTAGTAGTGGAAATAGAAGGTACGATTTCCAACCATCTAGTGTCTGTTTTAATTGACCCTGGTTCAAATTTGAGTTACATAGCCCCTAAAGCTGTTGATAAGTGTAAACTACAGCCACAAAAACATACCAAGCCATGGTTGGTATAGTTAGCCACTGGCACCAAAATAAGGATAATGGAGGTCATACCAGCCTGCCAATTAATGTTGGGTAAATTCCCCACCCAAAAAACCGTTAACATATTACCCCTGGGATCGTATGACCTATTGATTGGTATGGATTGGCTGGCTGCCCATAAAGCCAGATTCGACTGTTACCATAAAACCTTAGAATGTGTAAGTAAGGAAGGGAAGAGGATAACCCTTCAAGGGATCCGAAAACCTGTCTCGGTGAGACAAATATCAGCTCTGCAAATGAGAAAGTATTACCGAAAGGGATGTACCCTATATGCAATACAGGTGTTGAAAACAATCGAAGGTGACAAACCAAGCCTTGACGATCACCTTATCCTGAGAAAATACATAGATGTGTTTCCAGAAGAGGTATCGGGTTTACCTCCGAGAAGGGACATTGACTTCTCAATAGAACTTGCACCAGGAGCGGTGTCGGTGTCTAGGACACCCTACCGGATGAGCACACCCGAGTTAGTCGAGCTCAAGTTGCAATTAAAAGAAATGATGGATAAAGGCTATATTCGACCCAGCGTGTCTCCATGGGGAGCACTAGTCCTGTTCGTGAAAAAGAAGGACGATACCCCCNTACCCTTAGACTCTGTATAGATTATAGGCAACTCAATAAGGTAATCATAAATAACAAGTACCCCTTGCCTAGGATCGATGACTTGTTCAATCAATTGGGGGGTGCGTCTATTTTCTTGAAGATTAATTTGAGGTCGGGATAACATCAAGTCCGAATCAAGGGTGAAGACATCCATAAAACTACCTTTCGAACGAGGTATGGTCACTATGAGTTTGTGGTGGTGCCATTTGGGTTGACCAATGCCCCTGCCACTTTTATGTGCTTGATGAACAATGTACTCAGCAAGTTCCTAGAAAAAATTGTGCTTGTTTTTATTGACGATATATTAATTTACTCCAAGAACAGAAAAGAGAATGAAGAGCATCTTAGACTTGTGCTGCAAGTGCTAAGAGAACATCAGCTCTATGCCAAATTCAACAAATGTGAATTATTCCAGAAGCAAATACATTACTTAGGCCATGTTCTCTCCGAAGAAGGAGTAGCGATAGACCCTGACAAAATCAGGTCTATCATGGAATGGCCTACCCCAAAGGATGTTTCAGACATCAGATCCTTTATGGGACTAGCAGGATACTATATGAGATTTATAAAAGGATTCTCCAAGATTGGTTGTCCAATCACTGTCCTCTAGAAGAAGGGGACAAAATTCCCATGGACACAGAAATGTGAAGAAAGATTTCAAACCCTGAAACATCTACTGACCCATGCACCTGTGCTGAAAATTCGCCGATCTAGAAGCTGACTTCCTCATGTGCACATATGCCTGTAAGGAAGGGCTCGGAGGATTCCTTATGCAAAAAGGAAGTGTGATATTCTATGAATCCCAAAAATTGAATGAGCATGAAGTCAACTATGTGACCCATGATCTAGAGCTGGCTGCTATAGTGCATGCCTTGAAAATGTGGAGGCATTACCTCCTGGGAAGAAAATTTGTACTTATGACAGATCAATGTGGATTGCGATACCTGTGTGATCAACCAAAGCTCAATCCTAGACAAGCTAGGTGGATGGCCCTCCTTAGTGAGTTTGATTTCGAAATCATACACATTAAAGGAAAGGAAAATAGGGTGGCCGATGCCCTTAGCAGAAGTATGAAAACAATTCACCTGGCAACGGTGAGCACCTGTGAGATGGATGTCAAAGAAAGAGTCAGAAATGCATAAAAGACAGATCCATTTGTCCAGACCGTGACCTCGTACCTACAGCAAGAGCCCACCGGGGTAAAATATGAAGGCTACCAGATGCCAAAGGAGGTCTGCTCACTTACAGAAATAGACTGTATATTCCAAATTGTGATGACTTGAAGAGGTTCATTATAGATGAAATACATAAAAGACCCTATAATGGTCATCCAGGATACCAGAAAATGATCACTGCCACCAAGAAACAATTTTATTGGCCTGGATTGAAGAAAGACATAGCCGAGTACTTAGCCAAATGCATAGAGTGCTAGCAGGTTAAAGTAGAACATTGACACCCAGCAGGATTATTTCAACCTTTACCAATCCCAGAATGGAAATGGGAAACCATATCCATGGATTTCATCACTGGATTACCAACCTCCACCAAACAGAACAACACCATTATGGTAGTGGTGGATAAATTGAGCAAGTCTTCTCATTTCATCCCTGTCAAATCAACTTGCAAAGCAATCGATATCACCCATTTATTCATGAAGGGGATATTCAGACTGCATGGTATGCCGAAAGAGATCGTGTCTGATAGAGATATGAAATTTACTTCCAACTTTTGGAAGTCACTGATGGCTGGTTTAGAGACCAAGTTGTTGTTTAGCATCACCTATCACCCTCAAACCGACGAACAGACAGAAAGAGTGAATCAAATACTTGAAGACATGCTAAGAATGCATGTAATGCATCAACCCAAGAAGTGGGAAGACTACCTACCACTGGTAGAATTTGCCTACAACAACGACTACCAAGCATCCTTAAAGATGAGTCCCTTCGAAGTCCTCTATGGTAGACCATGTAACACTCTAGTTAGCTGGAGTAATCCCATAAACATGATTTATTTTGGACCCGACATGTTGAAATAAATGGAACAATAGGTGACTCAGATAAAACAAAACCTGAAGGTCGCTCAGAACCGACATAAAAGTTATGCCAACCAAAAGAGAACTCCAAGAGAGTTCAAAGCGGGAGATCATGTATATCTCAGAGTTAGGCCCAGGAAGAGTTCCCTGAAAATGGGAGCTTGTGCCAAGTTGGAAGCTCGGTATTGTGGACCCTTTGAGGTTCTAGATAGAGTGGGACCTGTAGCCTATAGGCTAGCACTTCCTCCCACAATAAAAGCACAAAATGTTTTCCATGTTTCATTATTGAAGAAATATGTACATGATGCTAATCATATAATTGACTCATCTGTGATCTAGGTGNTGGGAGCTTGTGCCAAGTTGGAAGCTCGGTATTGTGGACCCTTTGAGGTTCTAGATAGAGTGGGACCTGTAGCCTATAGGCTAGCACTTCCTCCCACAATAAAAGCACATAATGTTTTCCATGTTTCATTATTGAAGAAATATGTACATGATGCTAATCATATAATTGACTCGTCTGTGATCTAGGTGGAATCAGAGGGAGAATTTCTACCAGAACCCCAATGCATACTGGACAGAAAGGAAACCTCGTTCTGGAACTGAACCATTGCACAGGTCAAGGTGCAGTGGAGACATTTTGGCCCAGATGAGGCTACATAGAAAATGGAGGATGTCATGAGACAGGCATATCCGATTTTGTTTACTTCTGTACATGCATGTCATGTTGATAGATAATAACATCGAGGACAATGTTCCTTTAAGGGGGAGGGAATTGTAACACCCTGTTTCCCCCAGTTTGTAAAAATAACTATACTGGCCAAGAACTGTGGAAAACCCAAAAAAGTGAATGTGTGATGTGAATGGACCTTGTGAAAAAGGTCGATGAATGTGAATAATATTATAAATATATATTGTAGGACTGCTAAGAGGGGATATGATGAAAAAGAGACCACGATGGCTGGAGAAAGGTGGTGGAAGGCACCTGGAAGGGTGGTGTTAACTTCCACTGAAACCAATACCATATTTGGACTTCACTGGCCCGGAGAACCAAGAGCGGCTCGCTGGCCTTGAATTAAATGACTCATCAGGATTGGCTGGTAAAGGGATCCTGATGAGTAACGAGGGATGGGGGTGAACCGCCCATCCGTAGAGTCCTCAGACCTGACCATTGCAAGGAAAATGATAAATCGTGCCACATGCAACCTCGCCAAATAGAGAAAAGGTAGGAAGTGTGGGCGATCAAGAGCAGACGTGAGGGAAAGAGGAAGAAAACTCTAGAAAATACAGAGTGAGTGATAGCAAAGATGAAGGAGAGTAACCTTCGTTCTCGGTCATTGGAAAACAGAGACGCAGTCTCACAACATCGTGGTCTCAGCTCGGGGGTGGCTACTGGTAAATCTGTTGGGAGTCGCTAAGCCTATGGTTGGGTGGAAACGAGAACCCCTCTCAGTAGTTGCAATCACACCTGGTGTTATTTTTGATAAGTGTTTTATATCCTGTATCTTGAATTTTATATGTTGATATGTATGTTCCTAATCTGTGCAATTTATGAATGGTTTGAGCATAAGAATGGCTGTGTGGTGTTTTGACCAGAAATGGTGGTTGTATGCTTATAATGGAAAGACCATGTATGGCTTATGTTTTACGAATTGCTTACCGATCTAAGTCGGACTTTAAGTTTTCCCTCAGGAGATTATTCCTGTGTTTGTCCTACCTGATGCCTTGGATAGATTTCCTTCCGAAGGCATCCTTTTGAGACCACTCCCTTACCTTAAAGAAGACCTTNCCTGTATATTGAATTTTATATGTTGATATGTATGTTCCTAATCTGTGCAATTTATGAATGGTTTGAGCATAAGAATGGCTGTGTGGTGTTTTGACCAGAAATGGTGGTTGTATGCTTATAATGGAAAGACCATGTATGGCTTATGTTTTACGAATTGCTCACCGATCTAAGTCAGACTTTAAGTTTTCCCTCAGGAGATTATTCCTGTGTTTGTCCTACCTGATGCCTTGGATAGATTTCCTTCCGAAGGCATCCTTTTGAGACCACTCCCTTACCTTAAAGAAGACCTTCCAGTTTGGTCTTCAAAACCTGGTGCAAATTACCTGAGGACCCGAAGAAGGATGTTAGAGGTTAATTCTCAAAACCTTGTGCGAGGGAAAATGGTATTCATAGACCTCAACCTTTCGGTGTTTCAGCACCCGGAGTATCTCGGTGTGAGTTTTCTTGCACTCGCAAGTCCCAAAACCCCGACCCGTGAAATCTTGAAACAAGAGCGCGTGGATAAGAATCGATTGACGAAAAAAATCTCATTAGATTATTTACGGTCATTCATGACTGTTAGATTGGAGGAAGAAATGATGGCGTTAAATGCCTTAACCCCTTTTCCTTTATCTTCGTGAGTAGAGAAGAAATCAGAACCGTAGACCCCCAAGGTCCATGGGAGTATTTGGACCGTTGGTTTTTCCATGTCCAAGGAGCAGTGGGAGAGTGCACAACATGGGATAGATCTGAACCATCAGATCTTATTTAGAAAACCCGATATTCGTTGGATCTGTCAGGAGATGCATGAGGGTTAAGCCCTTGTGAACAGAGGCGAAAGTCCCGAAAGAGGAGTTGGTATCGGTATTTTGGACTTCGGGATTCCAGAAGTCTTGATGACAAGAGGTCCAGAAACTTCACAATGAAAGTCCTGAAATAGATCCGAGCCATCCATTCATGGAGGACACGTGGCGGAGATTGAGAGTTCATTGGTATTTCGGATACCAGAGATTCCAATTGATAGAGGATCTGTGTCACTGGGGGTCGCAAGTCGCGAAATCGCAAAACGACGAGGACTGTCTGATTACGGGAGGCCACGTGTCGTGAGACCCTCTTAAAGGTTCCAAGGTCTGTAATGACCATTAGATTCGAGGAAGAGACGTAGACCTTAATTCCACGACCCTTTTTACCCTTGCAAGAGATGAAGGAATCTAGACCGTCCATCAAAGGAGACACGTGGTGAGTGGTCAAAGTTCAGGGAAAAGTCCTGAAATCCCGTGGACCATTGGATCGACACTCTTAAGAGCGATTGATCTCTTACACGAATTCCCATAACGGAATTTGAAGATTTGAATGACAAAGAGTCTGGAGTCATGGAATTTTGAACTCCCGAATACCGAAACCCCAGAAGGCTCCATACCATTGAATCAGGGGAGGCTTACGACCGTCGATCTCCCTTTGGAGGGAAACTTTTGAGACCTCAAAATTTTTGGGGATTTGAATGGGGAAAGGTAGAATTCATGCATCGCAATTTCCCAAATTGCGAAAAGATGATAAGTGCTTGGCTGGCTTAAGCGCATGGACATGGAGCAGGGTCATGTGGACAAGACCCCAAGCGGGAAACTTGCCACTCGCTAGCCCTATCGGGGTTCGGTGTTTCACTGTTCTTGATCTTCGGGGTTTGCAGAGTCGAAAGACTCGACGTTCTGGTAGCACTGAGTTGCGAAGTGCGAAGAGATGCCATACTAGTTCAGCCTGTAGCCGTGACCCACAACCACATGGAGGTGAACATATGAGGAACTAGCTGGTGCTAGGCCCTCGTGAGTATTTCAGGGATTTTGATCCTCGAGAAATCGACGAAAATTTTGATTTTTGTAGTGGGTGTGTGACAGTAGTGGTGTATCTGGATGAAATTCTCATTTACAACAAGACTTGGGCAGAACACTTGCAACATATTTAGCAGGTTCTGCACACCTTGGAGTAGCAGAAGCTATACGCCAACTTGGAAAAATTCTCCTTCGGCATGGACAGGATCCATTACCTGGGCTACATTGTTTATAAACATGGTTTACATTTGGATCCAACTAATATCCGAGTCAACTATGACTGGCCAGCCCCAACCACACTCACTGATATTTAGATCTTCTTGGGCCTTGCCAATTTCTATCGCATGTTGGTGTTAGTATTCTCCCATATTGCATGGGCCCTTAGCCAAGTAACTAGGGGTGGTGGTAAGGTCAAATTTATGTGCGGTCGGTCCCAACAACAATAATTCTATGATTTGAAGCAACACTTGTGCTCAGCCCCAATACTTTCACTACTGGACCTGCAACAATCCTTTGAGATCGAGACAGATGCTTCAGACTATGCTGTGGGCATTGTTCTCACTCAGCATGGCCACCCCGTGGCCTATCATAGTGAGACACTATTAGATATTGTTTGTAAATACCCTACTTACAACAAAGAAATGTACTCCATTGTGCAAGGATGTCACCAATGGAGACATTACAGTCTTGGGAAGGAGACAGTCATCCAAATTGATCCTAAGCCACTGTAGTTCATGCAGACACAAGGAAGATTGCATAATGATCTCCATCAGAAGTGGTCCACATACTTGAAACAATTCCACCTCAACGTCAAGTATAAAATAGGAAGCACCAACCACATCATTGATTGCCTCAACTGAACTACATTTGCGACACTCACCACGGTGCTAGACTCTTGTGGCCATGAGACCTCTATATGGCTCCAACTTTATGAGACAGACTCAGACTTTTCCACCACCTACCAAATGTTGGGTGCAAATGTGGTTGTCAATAATTTCCATCTTTAGGATGGGATGTTGTGTCATCTGGGCCATATCTGTGTTCCATCAAGAGAGCAAGTGAACCTGATATGAGAATCCCACTACAGTCGGGTGGTAGGACACCTTGGCATCAAAAAGATAGTGGAAGTGCTACAAAAACATTTCAACTGGCAGAAACTTAGACAGGAGGTCAACAAGTATATYAGGTCCTGCACTGCCAGCGCTATTGCCAAACCAACCACTAAGAAACATGGCCTGTACACCCCTCTTCCTACTCCTAACAGGACATGGGAATCCATCTCCATGGACTACATGTCGAGCCTCCTATCCACTAAGCAAGGAAATGACTATGTTTTTGTGGTTGTTGATCTCTTTTCTAAGGATATTCTGACCGCCTGCAATARGAACATCACGACATAGGCCACTGCCAAGCTCTTCTTTGAACAAGTCTGGGTACATTTTGGAATCCCACAAACCATTATCTCAGATCAGGATAGTCRATTTCTCAGCACATTCTAGTTGAGCCTTTGGTCACTGCTGGACACCAAGCTCAACAAATCCACGACCTTCCACCCCTAGACAGATGGCCAAAATGAGGTCGTAAATCGAATGATCATGCATATCCTATGCATGTATAATTCCAAGGACCCTCGCACATGGGATGAGAGTCTTCCCTATGTCCAACATAGCTACAACCGAGCCTTGCATAGCTCAACTAGACACAACCCCTTTCAGGTGGGGTTGGGATTCCAACCATTGGGTCCCATAGATGTTGTAGTACCCCTTGCATTCACCTCTGCTGACTCATCTCCTGCTCCAACTGAAGCTGAAAAATCCACCCAGTTCATTGAGAAGATCCAGCACATTCGTCAACAGGTTTGGGATATCCTATAGAAGTCCAATGACAAGTATAAGAAGCACCATGATCAACATCAGGTGCCACATAAGTTTCAGGTGGGAAACAAAGTTTGGTTTCATTTTAAAAATAATTCCTTATCGGACCCCATTGAAATCTTTGCCCACTCCATTATGGGTCATACACCATCACAAAGGCTATGGATGATAATTATTTTGGGCTCAAAATTCCTCCTTTCCTTGGCCTGCACCCAATGTTCAACATGGATCTCATTCGACCTTATTTCCCACCATTATTGGACACCTCAAAGATAACATAATAGCCGACACCAACAAAGCTCAACCTCGATTGCATAAAACATGCATCGAGTGATCATATTGTGGAAAAACAGTTCAAGGGAAATTTCCAGCAAATATTCAAGCTTTATCAAGTTGTCAAAGTAGGGTAACTCCTGCACCAAGGCAAGTGGCTCACCCATGGAAAAATTCGACAGAAATTTCCTCATCTAATGGGGGTACTCAAAGCAATGGAGACCATTCTTTCTTAAGAGGGGAGGATTGATCCAGATGGATTTCAGTGGCCTCCCACCTATTCCAACTAGCTAATTTTGGCATTTTTCTAGTTCGACAGTTTTTTCCTAGTTTTCAGGTCCTTGACTTCCAGGGTCGTTTTGAGGCCCTAAACACCATTTTTAGGGCTCACCAAAACCAACATGTGTAGGAATTGCCACTGGAAACATGTGTATTCCTCAGATAGACCTTTCCAATGGGAAATCATGTGCCTAAAATGAAGATCGTATGCAAAAGTTACGACCCTTGGAAGTTGATGTACTAACTTACCCAAACGGGGCCCACATGACTTTTGGTGGTTCATCTCCTAGGGTTAGGTTTTTGGATGTCTAGGATTTTTGACATTCTTTTTTATTGTAAAAATTCCTTGAGAGACTCATTTTAATCATATTCTTGCGAATGAGCACAGTCATCACATCTCTTGTCAAAGATAAGCCTCCACCATTCTAGCAAGCTTGTTTTCCACTGCATTTTACAATTTTAGCTTATTTCCTTATTGAATAGTAACCAATTTTACTGTATATATGTTATTCTGTGTTAAGAATATTTTGATAATAATCTGTATTCATTTCTTTCTTCTCATAAAATCCAGATCACACCATCATTATCCAAGGCATTCCACTAGAGGAACTCATGAAATTTCATGTCCATGGAGCAACCCAAGTGTGTCTTCTGTTCGGAGGCAAAGGAGAAGACCTGAGGAAGGAATCTTGTAGGGTGAACTAAGGAAGATTAAGCCCCCACTTTCAATGGTGAGAACAAGAAAGGTGAATATGTTGAGTCCTAGCTATTGGAAATAAATAAATATTTCCAGCTGCATGATTACCCATCCTATGTAGAAGCTAGAATTTCCACCTACCACTTGCAAGGAAAGACAACCATGTGGTGCAATCAACTTAAGCAAACCAAGAGCCTTGATGAGAAAATAATCTCATGAATATAGTTCAAGGGATATTTCCAAGACAAATATGTGTCCAAACATTACTATGAAAGAAAGATGAAAGAGTTATTTGAACTCAAGTTGGGAACCATGACAATGAAGGAATATGGGAATAGATTCTTTGAATTGTTGAAGTATGTTGACTTCATCAAGGATGAAAAAGTCAAAATCCAAAGGTTTCTAAGTGGGTTTCCCTCTTTCTACAATGATAAGATTCAATATGAAAACCCAAAAACCTTGGAGGAAACCATATGGAGAGAAAGGCATTTGTATGAACAGAGCAAAGGAAGACCAATTTTCCAAAAATATTGGAATGACAACATGAAGGATAAGAAGGATCAAAGGAAGAAGGGTTTTAATTCACCATTTTTCAAGAATAATTTCCAAGTGAATCAACAAGGTCAAGTCACCCAAAATGAACACAAGACTACATATCCATTTGGAAAAAGGCCAAGTAAGAAACCGATGCAATGTTGGGAATGTGGGGAAAATCATCTATATAGGGATTTCCCTCACAAAGGAGAAAGAATGAGGACTGTCCACAACAATCAGGGGGCTGAAACAGTGGAAGAGATGGGCAGAAGCATGCCAAGGATCTATGCATCCTTGGATAACAAGAAAAATGAATATCAATTGCCCATGATTGAAGTGGAAGGTAAGATCAATAATGAGCCCTTAACATTTTTAATTGATTATGGAGCTAGCGATAGTTACATAAATGCTAACATTGTTGAAATATTTCACTTGCAAAGAAATAATCATAAGAAATCTTGGTTAGTTCAATTATCCATGGGGGCTAAGAGGAAAATCAATGAGTTGGTAAAATATTGTCTAGTAGACATGAATGGACTTACCACAAAGGTAGATGTAAACATCATACCATTGGGTTCATACAATTGGCTAATTGGCATGTATTGGTTGGATAAAAATCATGTTGTCCTAGACGGTTACAACAAGAAAATCACATGTCTTGATGAGGAAAGGAAGCAAGGAAAAATTCAAGGCATTCCAAGAGATGTATATGTTAGAGAGATTTCACCTATGTAGATGAAGAAGATGTTCAAGAAAGGATGTCAGATGTTTGTATCCCATATGGAAGAGGCAACCAAAGACAAAGTGGAAAGCATTGGAGACCATCCAGTTTTGAGGGATTTTGAAGATGTTTTTAGAGAAATTCTAGGACTAACACCAAAAAGAGACATTGATTTCTCTATCGATTTGGTGCCAGGAGCTGCCCTAGTGTATAAGACACCTTACAAAATGGGCACACCAGAACTAAAAGAGTTGCAAATGCAACTTGAATTTTTTTTGAAGAAGGGGTGTATACGCCCAAGTGTGTCACCTTGGGGAGCCCCAGTTATTTTTGTGAAGAATGATGAAACCTTAAGACTGTGTATTGATTTCAGGAAGCTTAATAATGTTACCATAAATAATAAGTATCCTTTGCCAAGAATTGATGGTTTGTTTGATCAGATGAAGGGTGCAATAATATTTTTGAAGACTGATTTGAGATCAGGCTATCATCAAGTAAGAATAAAGGAAGAAGACATCAAAAAGAAAAAAAATCAGAACAAGGTATGGACATTATGAATTCACGATAGTGCCATTTGGGTTATCAAATGGCCCAACAATTTTTATGTGCCGAATGAATGGAGTGTTCAGGGAGTACTTGGACAATTTTGTGATTTTGTTCTTAGATGATATCCTCTTCTATTCTAAATTAGAACAGGAACATGAGAAACATTTAAGAATGGTGTTGCAAGTCTTAAGAGAGCATAAATTGTATGCTAAGATAAGTAAGTGCATATTTTACCAAAAGAAGATTCACTACTTGAGGCATATAATTTCAGCAGCAGGGACAAAAGTCGATCCTGGGAAGATAGAGGCTATTACAGGATGGCCAATGCCAAAGAATGTGATAGAGGTCAGATAATTCATGGGTCTTGTTGGTTATTACCGAAGATTCATAAAAGGGTTCTCAAGAATTGCAAGTCCAATCACTTCGTTGCAAAATAAGGGAATGGAATTTGAATGGACTTCCAAGTGTGAAGAGAGTTTTCAACAGTTGAAGGAAATAATGACAAGTGCACCAATACTAAAGATTACAGACCCAAGTGAATATTTTTTTGTGTGCACCGATGCATGCAAGGAATGAATTGGTGGAGTTTTCAGTCAAAGGGACCATGTGGTATGCTATGAGTTTAGAAAATTGAAAGAGCATGAGAGGAATTATGCTACACATGACTTGGAGTTAGGAACTATTGTACATGCATTAAAAATGTGGATACATTACCTTATGGGTAAGAAATTTGAGCTAAGAAAAGACCACTGTGATCTAAAACATTTGTTTGGACAACCAACACTAAATGCCAGAAAAACTAGATGGCTGGAATTTCTGAGTGAATATGACTTCAAAATTAAGCATATAAAAGTAAAGGAAAATCAAGTATCCAATGCACTCAGTAGGAGAGATCATAAAGTGCATATTGCATCCATCAACAGATATAGGAAAAATTTGAAAGATCAAATTATTTCAACAACGAATTCATATCAACAATATGTGAAAATAAAAGAAACATTACAACAAGGTTATTTTCAGCAGAAATGTAATTTCTATGAGCTGAAAGGAGATGGAATTAACATGTACAAGGGAAAAGTATATGTGTCGAATTCCAATGAGATAAAAAATGTAGTTCTAAAGGAAATGCACAATGTGCCATATGACGGGAACCTAGGATATTATAAGATAATTGCAGTTGTGAGAAGCCAATACTTTTGGCTGGGAATTAAGAAGGAAGTGTCTAATTACATAGCAAGATGTCTAGAATGCCAAAAAGTGAATATAAAATATAGACACCTAATAAATTTCTACAACCATTTCCCATTTCATAATGGAAGTGGGAAGTAGTTACAATTGATTTTATTACTACGGTTCCTAGAACAGTGAAGAAAAATGATTCTATCATGGCGGTGGTGGAAAAATTGACTAAAGAAACAAATTTTATCTTTGTAAAGACTACACATAAGGAAACAAATATTGAATATATTTTTATAAAGGAAATTTCTAGGCTACATGGAGTGCCTAAGACAATAGTTTCAGATAGAGATTCAAAGTTTACTTCGAAATTTTGGAAATGTTTGTTCAAAGGCTTTGGAACAAATCTAAATCTTAGTACAACTATCATCTAGAGTCAGATGGGAAAACATGAAGGACTAACATGATAATTGAGGACATGCTTAGAATGTATGTGATGGATCAACTATGAAAGTGGGAAGATTATATTCATTTAGTTGAATTTTCCTACAATAATGGGTATCATGCCTTATTGAATATGAGTACATTTGAAGAATTGTATGGAAGAAAATGTAACACTCCAGTGAGTAGGGATAATCCAGTAGACAGAGCAGTTGTTGGGCCAGAATTGTTAAAGGAAATGGAAGAGGAGATGAAAAAAATAAAGCATAATTTAAAGGCTTCACGGGATAGGAAGAAAAATTATGCAGAAAATATTAGAGTTTTTCAGAGATTTTAAAGTAGGCGAAAATGTGTTTTTGAAAGTGAAGGAAAAGAGAAGTTTGCTAAGATTAGGAAGCTGCCTGAAGTTGGCAACAAGATATTGTGGGCATTTTGAAATATTAGAAAAGATAGGCCCAGTTGCATACATGTTATCTTTGTCTACATACATGTTAGCTTTATATGCATCCATGAGAGTGCATAATGTATTTCATGTGTCATTGTTAAAGAAATATGTGCCTGATTCTAACCACATAATTGATTGGAATGTGATACAGATGGAGCATGAAGGGGATTTTTGTGTGGAACCAATACGTATCCTGGACTGGAAAGTCAAAGTGCTCAGGAACAAAGCCATAAGGTTGGTAAAGGTTCAATTAACTTACTACAGTCCTAAAGATTCTACATGGGAGCATGAAGAAAACATGGGGGAAAAGTACCTGCAAATTTTTGACAATTTTGAAGAAGGAACAATGAAAGAATCCATTTTGGAAAGCTAGAGTTCTGGAACCACATCTCAGAGTCCTAGCCAACTGTGATGGGGACCTTGATAAACAAATGGTTCGTTCCTTGGGTTGGCCTTGATAAACAGATGGTACATCTGGTGGGTTAAATCTGATGAATGAATGGTGCATTCCTTGGGTAGGCGAGTTGAGAGGAACAAAATATTGATGGATGGAGCTGCTGCTAGAGTTGTTAAATTTCAGAATTTTCATTTCTAAGTGTTGTGATGTATATATATATATNAGAGAGAGAGAGAGAGAGAGAGAGAGAGAGAGAATACACCGAGGATGAAACACAATTGTAGGGGAGGGGGAATGTAACATCCCCAGTTTAATTAAATCTTACGTGGATATAATATGTGGCTATGGCCAAGCGATGTAATATGCGAATTATATTTCAATGTTTTAATGATAAAAATGTGATGCCAATTGCTAAAGGGGACATGGACAAGATATGGGGGATAAACTAATCCACAAGAGAGGGAAGTGTCTAGGATAATGGCCATGAGGGGTCAAAGGGGGAATTACCCATGTATATCAATTCAACCCATTTTCCTAAACTTGCTAATTGTATATGAACCTTCCAATTTCTGATTGAGTGTTCCCAAATCCAATCATTGAATACATGTAAGAGGGTGGGTGTGAGTGGTCGCATCTCAGAGTTATTGGGCACATGGGGGTTGAGTACAACCAGCTTGGGGAAGAGTTTGAGTCAAGAAAGGAAAGCCACAAGAGAGGAAATTCGTATGGGTTGGGATAGAAAGTTTTAGTCAGTCAAGTTTGTGTAAGGGAAGAGAGGAAGAAGGAGAGGTTGGATATGGTGCAGCCATGGAGGGAGAATTTTGGAGTGTAACTGGAGAAAATTGGAGCTGGAAAACTGAAGAGCCAGGTTTTTAGGCCTGAAGAGTGAACTCTGGAGTGAGTTGCAATGTAACAACAAGTGTTGTTGTTGTTTTGTTGATAGTTTTCCTAGCAACAAGTTCTCTTGAGTTCCCAGCTGATATATTTCTAGATACCTATGCCAAAGAGACCATGTTAAAYGAATGGAACATTCCTTGGGTTAACCCTGATAAATAGATGACACATCCMTTGGGTTATCCTTKATTAAAAATCTTGCATTCCTTGGGTTGGGCAGGTCAAGGGTAAGAGAGATGGTAGAAAAATAGGGATAACTATATGGAATATCAATTGGGTTATGATAAATTATGAAGAAACTCAGACTTCCTTGAGTTCCCAAYTGAGAAATTCCTATCCAACCAAATGCACTAGGGGCCCTCATAAATGAATGGTACAACCCAAGGGACTATGATCAGTGAAGGGGGTATAGTGAAGGGGGTACATTCCTTTRGTATTCTAGGTTGTGGGGAAAAGAGAAAGATGAAGGTTTGGAATTTTTATGAGTTTTATGAGCTATGAGTGGACTGTGAGAGACCACCCTCTTTTGTGGATTACTAGCCTCAGCTCGGGGGTGATTGGTTGTTGATATTTGGAAAAATCAGTCTATGGTTGGGTGGAATGTTCGTCCCGAGCAACTAGTTGCATGATTCTTGTTTAAAGATAAGTCTTTTATCCTGTACTGAGTTATTTACATGTGTTATTGTTGTGCATGAACTCTGCGTGAATGAGAATGAATTATATGTTGTTGTAATGAATGTTTTAGTTGTATTTCATGTTGATTATTAGCATGATTTAGATGCATATGTTTTATGGTTATATACTATAGCTAAATATTTTATAAATTTGTAGTTGTAAGCTACAAGAAATTAACTAACAGTAAATAAATTACTCTAGTTAACAAAAGTTTTGTTTTTTTGTGTATTCTGCACGTAATGTTGTTTACATGGAGGCTAGGTATGTTACATTTTGGTATCAGATTCGTAATAAGACAGAGTTTTATGTGACGTGGCCCAACCTGGGTGGTTGGGTACATTACAAGGGGTGGGTCTCTCCTCCACTGAAGCCAAATATGCTAGTGTAGTTTATGTTGGAAACCATATTGCCTAGACATGAATGATACTTAATCAACTAGGTCTCTCTCAATAAACTTCTTCCACATTATCTTGTGACAATAAAAATACCATTGAGATATTCACAATCCAATGAATAATCAAAAGTACAAACACATTGAGATTTGGATACATAACATTTTCCATCTCCATGCTAAGGATAATTTGTGCCAATGCTTGTTCCTCCACAGATTAGCTTGTCAACATATTCAACAAATATATTATGGAGACTCACCAATGTACATAAACGTATCAGTATAAGTGCAAGAGCCTCACCAATGTATGAACACATATATGTATAAGTGCACGAGCCTCACCAATGTACAGACACATATTAGTATAAGTGCATGAGCCTCACCAATGTACGAACACGTATCAATATAAGTGCACAAGATTCACTAATGTACGAACATGTATCAATATAAGTGTGCTACCATTAAGCGGTAAAACATGATGTAGTGTAATGTTTTCTCTCCGTGGCTCTTTATTCAGATTGAGGGCAATGAGGGGGGTTGGGGGGCATGTTGAGATCATGTGTTGACTCTTCACTTGAGGCCAGATTGATCCATTGTATTGATTATCATTGCATGGAGGTTATATATGGGTACCTAAATAATCCCTTTATTTCCCTTTCTATATTTGATTAGGTTGGCATAGTAATCCTCTTGGGGCTAGTACCCTAACCCTAAAGGATGTGTATACATGAAAAGGTACACTCATTTGAATTGTCTCATTATGAAGTGAATTTATTTGTTCTTTGCTTAAGGAGAGCTCTAAATAGTTCTCTCTACTTGTGGTATTTCACTTTATTTTTGTGGTTGATTTAGTTCTTGGATGAACAAAGGTATTGTATATGAACATATTTCTTGTGAACATATTAAGTGTTGTTATAAATATGTTTTTTAGATGATTGTTGTAGGGTTTGTTGAACATATCATCATATATCTAACACCCTCACTAGATCTAACACCATCAAGTTCTTACAATAAAGTGCAGTAGATTTAGTCTCCTTGAGAGTTTTTACTTATTTCCCTCCACTAGATTTGCTCCATTTAACCACCAAAAAGTCAAAACTAGAATATGTTTTCATTAGTGTCACTGATAAGAGTCAAATCAATGCCATTGGATGAAATTTTTTATCTCCATATTTGGATTTAGGTCAGAATAGTGATTATATGTAATATTGTGGGAGTTGCGGTCTTGAGAGGTTGATGTTTCATATTTTTCAAAGGCCTATTTTGGGAAGTGATTTTCTTTTTTCCTAGGAACTAGATTAAAAACACACTAGTGCCATTAGAAGTAGAATTTTTCTATCATTTTTTATCGTTGGTCATAATAGTGATTATTAACAATGTTGATGAAGTTACAATGATTTTAAGTTGCAATTCTATTCAATGACACTAAATGTTTATTTGGAGACAGTCAAACTTGATCACTCTCCCACAATTTTGTACTCTATATGTCTTTTTTAATACAAATGAGTGTACACATATGTGTACAGCTTCGAAAATTACCTCTTTACTTCCATATTTGTCTCTCAGTGGTGACATGTGAGAGTCAATTTCAATTGCAAGGGTTGTGCACATATTAATTCAGGCCATGCACATTTGTTTCCCATAACAAATTAATTGGTTGGTTGTATTATACATAATTTGGTGATTACCATATTAAATAACTTATTCATATTATTGTTTATTACTAGATTAATATATTCATTCATGACTCTTATTGTGATTGCTCCTATTTGATGCTATATAATTGCAAATCTCTATCTATCTATCTATATCTTTTGGATATTTCAACATTTCTCTTTATTTGTGATGGTTTTGAGTAACCATTGTCATCTTTGTTACAAGTGGTATTAGAGCAGTTTTTCTAGTTGGTCAGATGCCAAAATTTTATAGGTTCATTACATGTTGTCTGGGTACGAGACCAATGTGATTTTCATTCCTCGTTTGTTGGGTGCTAGAATTTTTTCCCCAAAAAACATGAATCTAGGCAAGGAATTCATCCACTTCCATTCCTTAATTCCCCACACATTTTGTTGTGATACCCATTCCATTGCAGTCTTTTTCCATTCCACATACTTTGGTACATCAACGATTCCACCTTGCCATTCCACCTCTGCTACACATAGTTCATATATATATATATCCCTGGAAATAAATTCTTACGGAATCCTAGGCACTTCCTCCCATTCCAAGGATGATACCTAGTAAAAAGTAGATAGCAAATCAGGGCCCTACATTGTTGAAACATGCATGTTATCACACAATCTATACTTTTTCCGAAGCCTAAAGGCAAGTAGGTCTGGATTGACGTAACACGGAGGTAGTTCTACCACTATCACCCCAATAGAATACCACTTTCTATTTAGGAGGAGAATAAACTCACTCCAAGGGAGATGTCCCAAGACCTAATTGGTTGATGAAGGGAGATAAGACAAAGGTAAAACCCACCCATCTCTCTAGGTCACTTCAAAGGAAGAAGTCACTTGGTATTGTTTGGGGTTAAGGATAAATTCAAGGTGAATGATACTTTCCCTTTACCAATGAAACAAAAAACGTTAGCATCAATCAATGATATCGACGTTTCATTTTAGTGACTTCAAAAAATAGATATGTGCTACTAAAGACAAACAAATATAAAATTATAGTAGCAACAATGTATCCAAAAATTGCAAGTTATGATGACAAGAATGATAATAATAAAGACTTTGCAATTCACTAGTATTTTGTCACTCACATTTTCAAGGTTAAAATAAAGTCAATAAATGACTTAAATGGCTTTTCAAACGCTTATAACAACATTAATTGATGATGATGACAACAATAGAAACCACTTCATAAAAGTACTATAATAAAGCATTAAGACACCTACTTCAACATCCAATGATTATAGTTTTCTTAATACAAATGTTTAGTGGTTTCATGGATAGTTTGAGGAGTGTTAAGGGGCTACAATGATGGCTGTAACAGTAGTTACAGAAAAATAAATAACCTCAAACAACTTCAGAAATTTGCACCTAGAACACTAGAAAAGGGAGGACTAAAACCTTAGGATGATAACACCTAGGCAAATGCAAATTTCTGGGTTAGTTTTAGGGGTTAGTATGCTGATTAAGGATGCTAAATAGGGCTATAACAACAATTATAGCAGCGGTAATATGGATGTTAGTGCTAGTGAAAGTTTCAAGAAGATGTGTTGAAAGTTTGTTTGGTCTCATTCATCCACAAGAGTGTAAAAATCAGTGCCTTTTAGGGCTTATGGAGTCAATAATAGTAACAATATCACTTGGGAAATATAATAATGAAAATGCTTAGCTAAGGGAAGAAGTAAATACGAGAGGTGTTGGAACTTCAAGGCCTCAAGCATTTGCCCCTTTTAAGGGAGGTTTTTCTAGAGAGTAGGCACATCTAGGCCCTAGCCTACCTTCCTTCCTTAGCTTTTTTGAAACACAATTTAGTTGGTGACAAGAATGAGATTACTAGAGAGATAGCACTTTAGGGCTCTAATAATCACTCTTAAGAAAATGTACAATTAGAAAGATCAAGCTAGTGGAATAGTTATAGAGAGAGAAACATTTTTTGTTTCTCCCCTAGGGTTTAAACAAGCAATTTCATAATCTTAGACATGAAACATGTAAATTTTACCACAACAATTCATAGCATGAATAAAAATGCAGATTTTCCACTTATTTCATGAAGAATAATCAAGTCAAACCCTAGTTGAATACCATTCCACCATGAAAAATGCTAAAATACACCACCATAAATCTCTCCCAAGAGGTGCACACTATTTATTTCAGCCAATAACCCTTAAAGAGGGTGAAAATTTCAGACCACCACTTGTGTGTGATGAGTTCTGATGGTCAAAATGAATTTACTTTATTCTTATTTATACAAAATTTTGACCTTTAATTAATTTTAGGTCAAAATTAAGGCCGCCTGGGCCAATTTATAATAAAATCCAATTTTGACATAATCAAAATTAATTAGCATCTAAAGACACCTCCAAGGGTGATGTCGTGGCCTTCTAGGGTGTCATTGAGGCCTAAAGGTGGAATGTTGAGCCTAAAATGTAGGGCGCTTGGCCTCCATAGGCCCCAAATGATTCCCACACATGCCACTAGGCTCATAAATGCCTCCAAAATGAAAACCCTAGTTTTGGATGACGTCTAGGATCATGATGGTGACATCCAGGTCCCTCAAGGGACAATGTGCATGTGGAAGAGAAAGGTCACCCTGGGTCTAGCTTTTCCAGGGTGCCTCCAAAGGCAAAGTGCTTCTTTTTTCGGGTGAAAATCTTCAATTTCTTCTTAGCCCTGGCTGGGGTTACAACATCCATCTGTGGGCTTTAATCCCCCATAAAGGTTCGAGGTAATCATTCCCTCATGTGTACCTGTTCACCGGGAAAGGTCCTGCAGTAACAACAAGTATTCCCTCCAAGGGTTCATAAGTCACAGGGATCATACCATGTAAATCACATCCAATAATTAAATTACCCAAACATGTGCATCAAACCTCCCTTAACTCATAAAAATTCTCAAAACGTTATGCAACTTGACAAGTTAGGTTTGAAAAAGGTCTCAGGGTGTCCTATTGGTCTAACCTCTCTTAAGTTTGGGGTTTTTCCCAGGTGGGATCCAATCAAATTCATGTAAGTGTATGAGGTGGCACAAGGTAAGTATTTGGGCATGGGGTGCATGTAATGACATGGAAATGTAAAGTATTACCTATGGGTGCCTTTGTAGAGGGCGAGATGCACCTTGTCATAAATGCAATTTTTTCCTAGACCATTCATTGCCTTTTATTCTTAGATTTATTTATTTTTATCTTTTTTCTTTCAATGGAAAAGTTGAGGGCCATTGTCCTAGCTTGATGACCAGACATGAAAACGTTATCCACAAACACTTCACGGAAATGAGAAGGTTTCCTCGTGATGAGACCCCCTTTCTCTTGTCTATGCCAGTAAGAGCCACTGCCCTGGTTTGATGGGCAGATAGGTGGTAGTGTCATACCACTACATTCCCATGGTCATAATAGGTCGATTCGTGATGAGACCTCCTATCCATCAACCGGTACCGTGAATGTTTATGTTTCTTATGGGTCCCCTTTTCTTACTGATAAGGTTTTCACTGCTTTCTCGGGGATTCTTGGGCAAAGCATTTCAAAGGTTTCAACATTGTATTTTAACTCTTTCCAACTAATTTTTCCCTCTGGGCCTTTAGCCCCTTATTTCGACAAGGTAAGGTACAACCCTTCCTAGCATAGCCAATCCTAATGCCCAAATAAGGATAGGGGAGATGGAAGGAATAAATATGGAAAGTGGTAAGTATGTATGAAACATACGATGAATTTTCAAATACCCACCTAGTAGCAACCCATCCTAAAGGGAAACCAACTTACTAGGGAACCATGTTACCCTTCCAGGTATAAACAAGGAAAAGAGCATAATTTGAAAGAAAACATTATGAAATGAAGAAGGATTTAATACAACATATTCAAGTTCTTCAAAAATTATAGTGATACATACCATGATACCCGAACTCATTACGTCATGGAGCAAGACCGAACGCTACTTCAGGACTAGGATGGTGGGATGGATACTATTGCTGGTGATAAGTGGACTGTACTGAATAAAAGAGGGGCCCTCTAGGGCCATGCTCAATTCATATGTCTCTCGATACTCCATGTCTATGACCCATGGGCCTCGAGACATGATCTCCCTAGTTATCCCTAGGCTAGGGGATAACATTTGGCTCCAACTCGGGGACATGTGTTCACCGCAAAGTGCATGAGAACCTCAACATCTCTAGTATGACTTGTTCCTGCTAAATCTCAACAAAGGTATTAGTAATACTTAGGGTGGTGATATCATCCCTTGTTCATATATGATATAATAAACAAAAAAATGAGCATCTCTAATCTA
>JASDQU010585436.1:9248-20465 GCA_032191745.1 Picea mariana
GATAGTGTAAGCTAGGCTAGTATATGATAGAGTAGGCTAGGCTAGGCTAGGATAGAGTAGGCTAGGCTAGGCTAGGATAGAGTAGGCTAGGCGAGGCTAGGCTAGGCTAGGTTATAATAGGCTAGCCTTGGTAGAGTAGGTTAGGCTATAGTAAGCTAGGATAGAGTAGGCTAGGCTAGGTAGAGTAGGCTAGGTTAGGTAGAGTAGGCTAGGATAGAGTAGGTTAAGCTAAGCTAGGCTAGGTAAAATAGGCTAGGATAGAGTAAGCTAGTCTAGGCTAGGCTAGGTTAGAGTAGGCTAGGCTAGGTAGAGTAGGCTAGGTAGAGTAGGTTAGGCTAGGCTAGACTAAACTAGGCTAGGTAGTATAGGCTAGGCTAGGATAGAGTATGCTAGCCTAGGTAGAGAGGGCTATGTACATTAGGCTAGAGTAGGATATGCTAGGCTAGGCTAGAGTAGGATTGGCTAGGCTAGGCTAGGCTAAGCTAGGATAGAGTAGGCTAGGCTATGTAGAGTAGGCTAGGTTAGGATAGGATAGAGTGGGTTAGGTTAGACTAGGATAGAGTAGGCTAAGCTAGGCCAATCTAGGTTAGAATAGGCTAGGCTAGTTAGAGTAGGTTAAGCTAGAGTAGGCTAGGATAGAGTAGGGTAGATTAGGCTAGGTAGAGTAGGCTAGGCTAGTCTAGGCTAGGCAGAGTAGGCTAGGATAGAGTAGGCTAGGCTAGGCTAGGCTAGATAGAGTAGGCTAGGCTAGGATTGAGTAAGCTAGGCTAAGCTAGGCTAGGTAGAATAGGTTAGGATAGAGTTGGCTAGGTTAGAGTAGAGTAGGCTAGGCTAGGCTAGGATAGGATAGAGTAGGCTAGGCTAGGTTAGAGTAGGCATTCTGATTCGAAAATTTTTGATCTGGGTGAAAATTTGCTCATTCTGGCAGTTACAGGCTTTCGGTGGTTAACTGGAAAACTTTTATGTGAATTAACCACCGAAAAGTGCAGCGTTCGGTTGTTAATGAACAGTCGTCATGTTCGCCTAAACCACCGAAAGTCAGAATTTCCAGCAAAAGATGCCTTTGGGAAAAATCAATTTTCTCAGCCATGGAATATTCGTTTTGCATGTTCAAATAGTCGATTTTTAACTACAGATCATAAGCTTTCCAATGGTGCAATCAAATTTGTATTTGGAGCTCAAGAAGCTATCGAAAATTTCCCTACAAGATTATGCATCTTTCCTTCAAAAATGCCGGTGCGTTTTTGAGTGCTAACATCTGGCTCCAACTGGGATGGATACCTCCCTGTGAGGTGTCCAAGAACCTATCAGACCTTTTGCCTTTATTATTGGGCCATGGATTCATTCAACCTTTTCGGTGGTTAATGAGCACGCACATGGGCTCGCCTAAACCACCGAAAATAGAAACTTACCCAAAAATTAAAACTTGATGAATCTCGATTACCTGTGCAAAAAGAATATCCCTCTGCTCTATTCTGCACTTAATTTTCTTGGTGACTAATTGATTTATCCTATTTTATTTCCCTAACATGTGAAGCTACTCAGGCTTCACTTCTCATGTTGATCATTATATGGTGAATGTGTGCAACCCAGTCTTGCACTCTATTGCAGCAGTTTCCCATAAAATTCTTCAGTTTAGAATAGTAGACATCCTTCAAGTGTAAATATTCTTCCTAGAAAAGACCTGCAAGAAAATTTACATATGAAAAAGGAGGATAAAAATGAATGGTAACAGATATTTGTAAAGCCACAGATCCAGTGTATGTGAAAATTTTGACAATCAATATCCTTTAGACCCTGGAGTATTTCCAACCAGCGGGGAGCCCAATTGTAGCATAAGAGGATATACAGGGCTGAATTCTTCATCTCCTCTGACACTGACCTTTGCAGCATAATCATCCAAAGTAGCTTTGATACCTTTCCAAATTTGCTCTTCTCCTTGTGAATCCAACCATAACGAATATTGCTTAGGTGTCAATTTTACCCTCTGCAAAGGAGATTCCAACTCATTTGGAGCTCGAGAATAAAGATGATGAAGGACCACACTGCGAGGTAGATCTTGAAGGAGAGGACTGCTTCCAAGTTTGGTTGTTTCTTGAAAGAACAAGGGATTTAAAGCTCGAAGGGCCCGGTAAGGTGCACCCAACTACTCCACCTGAAACAAGTTCTTTCCAACCACCAATTCTAACTCTGCCATATCCCTGGTCAACCGCAATTTTTCTGATTCTGAAAGAGGCCTTACAAGAGCAGCATGTCAAACAAAGAAAGTTAGCACACGAGCATCCATCTTTCTAGTAAGCCTATTCTGGATCGTGTATCAAAATAGCAACAACTTCAGATACAAAGTATTTCTAGATCCTCTGATATATGCAGGTAGCCTTTTTAAAATGACCAAATATAGTCGAAAAACTTATTTCTGACTTTCTTCTTCAAGAATAGTGTTTAGACTTGGTTTGATAATTCATAATCATCCTATTCTAGAAGATTTCTCATCATTCCAACTTGAATATCTTGAATCTGGGCAAAATTTTGAATATTCTGGTTAAAACAGCTTTCTGTGGTTAACAGTATTTGGATTTAAGCACCTTATCCACCGAAGGCACTTATTTTTGGTGGTTAATGAGTACTAGAGGGCTCGCCTAAACCACCGAAAAACAAAAGTATTTCAAAATCAAAAAATCAAAATTCTGATTACCTGCATGTTTGTAAATGACTTCAGGGCTTCTTAGATGAAGCTCTTTTCTCTCTGACTAAAATTGTAATCTCCTCCTGATGGATTTCAACATGTATTTCTCCCTCCATGGAGCTGGCAATTTTGGCAAGGGTTTCCAAACTTGCATGATCCTGTGCTGGAGCTCGGTAGACTGCTGTTGTGGTTGAGTATGGATATGTATAGGCTTCAACCTATAAATATTCTTAAGCACACCTTTGTTTTGCAGAAATCATTTTTCCATGGTCTCCACCCCTGGATTCATCAACAACATCATTGGCAGCTGGACTTAAATGTGATTCTGGCATGAAATATGTCCTGCAATCACCATCTTTTCCAGTGTGAGTGAAGAAACAATGAGGAGTCTGTTCAGTTACCATGTTTTTTCTAGCATTGGATATGGTTGACTGTGATCTATCAGACAATGGTGAGAAGGATGAATTCCTCATTTTCCCTGAGAAGGAATTCTTATCAAAATTAGAGACCTGTTATAGAAGGAATTTAGTATTTGGTATTCAAAGATTGCATGGAAGAAACAGATGAATGTGTGTAGGGACCAATTTGCATGTCTGGGGAAATGTCATCGAAGCCACAAAAGCTACCCCTACCAGATGTGTTGTTTTCACAGGGAATTTCTTCATTACTACAAGAGCCATCGTTATTTAGGTCTAGACCCATCTCAGAAGCTAAAGCCTTGGCAAGTTGAATAGTTTCAGAAACTACATTTCTTACAGAAGGTGTTCTATTAGACCTACATCTCTCTAGATACACAACAATATTCGGAATTTCTGACGCTAAAATGTCCATGTCCACAAACAAACCATTGATCATCAGTACAGCATGCAAACGTTGCTGAGAGTTCCCAGTGACTACTCCGGTCTCAAGGATTTTGGTTGCTTCCTTAAGCAGAGACCTCCCATAAGCTTCAAGAATGGGGCTGTTAGACTTGACTAGAGAACAAACCAGCTTCATATGGCTATTTGTTTGGGTCCCTTTCTCCTCTAATGCCCCTGTAACTCTCAAGAAAATATCATTAACAACATCATTCGGTGCATATTTCCATGCATTAGTTTCCACTAAAACTTGCAAACACAATGTTGCTCCTTCTTCCCAGTATGATTAGCTTCCCTTGTGGCCAATATTGGGTCGTTATTTCATTCACTAATAATGTAGAAATGATGAAAAAATTAGGAATGAAATGAATACGAGAAGCCACAGACGATGGCCATGTTTCTGCAGTCTGTGGATAGTGGACTGCAACATAACTAACTTTGCAACTGTTTTCTCCTAAAACAATCCTGGAGGTGCGTAGTAGTGCAATAAAAATGGGCGACAATAGACTAGTCATTCACTGGCAAAGAGATGAAGATCTTCTATATCTATAGACTCGTATAGATAATGGGTTTTTCCAATGGTGCTTTCAATGGCGCCCACGCCGCAAAATCTATCAGACCGCTGGATAGAGGGAGAAAAGATCGGGCAGTTATCTTATAGGAGATTTCCAAGGGATCTCAGCGTTTATGTATAACAACATCGTGATATAAAAAGATTTGAAAACCACCGCCTAGATTCAGGGAACTGATTTATTCACAAAGACGTTATTAATAATTGAATCCCAGAAGAAGAAATCTAAGAACGATCGTGCAAGATTATCGATTTGGCAGACTAGGTAGGCTCTCCATTGAAGCTATCAAAAGAATCAACGGTCCCTAATGCAGAAGACCAACATCATCAGCATTTGATTTTGCAGTATGAGAAAAAAAATTTGCGGGAAGATCCGGGCATTGTCATCCTTGCCTTGGCATTGCCTTCAACCAATATGGGATAGGCTCAGAGAATTGAACAAGATCAAGAGTCATGGGGAATAAATGGCCTTCTGTGCTAAATATGTACGGGTATGGTCTTTTCGTCATCATGTTTTTCCCATCCATAGCATAATAAGATACTTCAACCTCTGAACCCCGCAAGCCATTCTGAAGCACATTGCTAATCATTATCGTGTTCATGATCAACATGTACAAAGAATCTTGCAGCAACTATCATGTAGCATGAGCATTAACCCTTTGAAATAGTTTGATGTACCTTCCTGAAGCATAAATGCTAACACAATGACTGTAGTAATTGGTGTAGCAGTCTCAAAATGTTGAAAGTTTAAATCCATGGAATTTCCCATGATCCAACCAACCACCACACAAAAGGGAATCACAAACATTTCTATTTTTGTTGAAGATCCAATCGCAACACCTAGTGAGATGTCCAGCTTATCTTTCATAGCAAACATTATAGCACTTGCATGCTCTGCAACATTCCCAACAATTGGTAGAAGAATCACACTTATAAAAGCAACTGACATATTCCAAGACTCAGATGCCCCCTCTATGGCATTTACAAGATATCCTGAGAGAAAAGAAATCCAAGCATCCAGGATAGCAAACTATGATATTGCTTCCCAGCGTGTTACCACAGCAACTTCCTCTTCATTTGTAACTCCTCCATTCTCTCCTTGAGTCTGATATATGGGGTCATAAAGATTTCTGTGACTCTTCAGCTAGAAGATAAGGTAGAATACATATTCTACAAGCATAACACAGCTTCTAAACCTTGAAAGGGCTAATCCTGATCGTCCAACATGCAATTTTGTGTGTGTAAAGTGCAGCACAACTGGGAAAAGTAGGCCCATAACAGCCATCAATAATAATCCTGAGTTGACAACAGCAGCGGCCTTGTTAAAGACATGCTCTTTCTTATGATGAATAACACCACCCATGAAAAAGGCACATCCAGTGTTCCTCTCTGGGAAATTGTAGTTCCTAGTGCCTTTGTTTTAAAACATGTCTCAGCTAGGTTTTCTGGATTTCTATCTTTGTTTCCAAAAGCTTGGCTTTCAGACTGTTCTTTTGGATACCCACTTGGTCACTCTATGAATCTCTTAATGCCTCTAGCAATGTGAGGATTGCTGGCATCTGGTGAACTCCACACGAATTTCTCCATCTCTGTAAAAACAACTTTATTTTCCTGCACATCACTTGATTTGCTTCGACCATTTCCTTTTTCCTAATTTGCAGCTACTGCTAACCGAGCTACTGCCCGAGGGCGAGATGCACTACTTTCTGCATGCTTTTTTATTCAACAATGACTGAAAGTGATCTACATGCTCATAAGAAGAGCTTATTCCTTTACCTACCCCTACACTAACCAGTAGAAGCAACTTGATCAAGTGAAAGCATGCTTCCAATGAAGCCATGTCAGAAACTGATTTTCAGTCATTATGATAGATCTTGACCCGAAAAGTAATGAAGGCCATATCATACAGAAAAGAAGTTGGAGTAAATGATAAAGACAATTTCCTTCTAACAGAAATATCTTAACATCTACGCTGTTGATAGAATCCAAAAGGTCAACAATAGGATCTTCAAAATCATGAAAGAATACCTCTTTGAGCTGCTGCTGCAACTGACTGTGTTGCAGCTTCTCTTCATTTCCTCTACAAAACTCACTGTTGAATATAGACTGCTTGATCACTGATGGAGGAAAATGCGAACTAAATTTCTGATCTGAACCTTCCTGCTATCCTTCGTGCAAATGTCTGCTACAATCTGTCTTTTTCTGCAAGTCTGGAAAATGTGGGCTGCCCTGCAAATCTGGACATTGTAGGCTGTCCTCATTAACCACTGCAGATCTGAAACTGTCACTTGTAAATCTGTCAGTCCGTTCAACATCTTCAAGGTTTTCAGAGATAAAAACTTGATCATCATGACAAATAACAACAGTAGATACGTTTGATATGATATCAAAAGCATCGCTAAGATTGTCATAGTGTGAATCATTGATCTCCTGATCATGATGAAGAGTATTTTCTTCAGCAGCATACTCTTCCTAAAGTTCTAATTTCAAGAGATTAAATTCATGACAACAATCAGGAAAAAGAAGATCAGCTAAGAAATGATCTTTACAAAACACATGAAAAGCATAATGAAACTCTGCTAAAGAGCTGATACTTGCATCCGGAAGAGACCGGTACCAATCAAGAGCAATTCCCTCTAGAGAAAACTTGAAAAGATTAATTTGCACATCGTCATGTATAATTTCAAGCCTACTAATGAATTCATGGAAATCCAACAAATGTTGAGCTGGCACTTCCCACTCCTCACCATGAAATTTAGGAAGATTGTTCTCCCATTCATCTCTAGTAAGTACTTGATTAGGAAAACCAACAATGCTTGAAAAATCATAGAACGCATACCTCTTGGCTAAGATCCTGTTCATATCATACCAGTGGAGTCACCAACAATTTTCTGAACAATGGAGTCACCACTGAATTCATCCTTCATGGAGTTGCCACTGAATTCATCCTTCATGGATTCGCCAGATAGATGATTACAACCAAATGATGTCCAGGCTTTGTCTATCATCAAAGATGGATCTATGTCATCTCCCAGGGAAGCTAAGATTCGATATCCTCTCCCCAGAAACGGCGCCAATTTGTTATCTCTCCAGGAAACTCTCCTAGGCTGTAAGTCGGAGATGCCTGGTAACTAACTCTTTTTGAAGCAATTTTCTAAATAAAAGTGTGAATTTGGAACAAGTCGGAGGACTAGATCAATTTTCACTCAAATCATGCATAAACACATCAAGATGGACAAGGATTTTAACCACAAATGTTCAGAGAGTTGACAAATAAGTGATGGATGAAGAAATAACTATTATACCAGCAGAATCACATATAGACATATATGAATGGTTGATTACAATAATCACAAAAATATTTGTAGAGTTAAACTTATGAATGCAACGATAAGATGACAGTTATCTGGCATTAGACAAGCATAACAACATGAATATAATATCCAAGTGCAAATATAGAATAGACAGGAAGGTGAAATCTGAACAGGTTATGGCAAAAGAAGCTTGTATTACTTCGTATGGAAATGAGAAGTTCTGAGTTACATACTCTGAACAAGTCTCCAAAGTCGAACCCCTTGTTCCTCTTCTATTCTAATATTTATAGCATTACAAAACAATTCTTTGATCCTAAAAACATGGATCAAATCAACCAAAAATAGCAAGTCAAAATCTGTTGCAAAATAAGTGGGATGTTTCCTCAAAATGAGTTCAATCCCAGATCTCTTTGTCTGTTGATTGTTGGTGTAGTGTAGAACAGCCTCCCAAGGCTAAATGATCATTCTCAAATGGAAACCAAGTCGAGTTTTCTGATGTGGCAAGGTATCCTGCTTTTCTGCTTTTGTTAAAGACATCAAAAACCTTTGAAACACCTCATTTCTCCGCCATTTGTCAAAAATAACTATTGTGCTAGACTTGATAATTCACCACATGTCTATTCCAAGAGGTTTCATCGCATTCTGATTCGAAAATTTTTGATCTGGGCGAAAATTTTCTCATTCTGGCAATTACAGGCTTTCGGTGGTTAACTGAAAAACTTCTGTGTGAATTAACCACTGAAAAGCGCAGCTTTTGCTGGTTAATGAACAGTCGTCCTGTTCGCCTAAACCACCGAAAGTCAGAATTTCTAGCAAAAAATGCCTTTGGGAAAAATCAATTTTCTCAGCCATGGAATATCCGTTTTGCACGTTCAAATAGTCAATTTTTAACTACAGATCATAAGCCTTCCAATGGTGCAATCAGATTTGGATTTGGAGCTTAGAAAGCTATCGAAATTTTCCCTACAAGACCAGGCATCTTTCCTTCAAAAATGCTGGTGCGTTTTTGAGTGCTAACACTAGGTAGAGTAGGCTAGGCTAGTCTAGGCTGGGTAGAGTAGGATAGGCTAGGATAGAGTAGGCTAGGCTAATCTAGGCTAGGTAAAAAAAGCTAGGATAGAGTAGGCTAGGTTAAGCTAGGATAGTGTAGGCTAGGCTAGGATAGGATAGAGTAGGCTAGGCTAGGCTAGGCTAGGATAGAGTAGGATAGGTTAGAGTAGGCTAGGCTAGGTAGAGTAGATTAGGAGAGAGTAGGCTAGGTTAGGCTAGGTAGAGTAGGCTAGGCTAGTGTGATCTATATAAAATAAGCTAGGCTAGTCTAGGCTAGGTAGAGTAGGCTAGCATAGAGTAGGCTAGGCTAGGTAGTGTAGGCTAGGCTAAGCTAGATTAAGTAGAATAGGCTAGGATAGAGTAGGCTAGGTTAGAGTAGAGTAGGCTAGGCTAGGGTAGTGTAGGCTAGGCTAGGCTAGGTTAGAGTAGTCGAGGCTAGGTAGACTAGGTTAGTCTAGAGTATGCTAGGATAGAGTAGGCTAGGATAGGCTAGGTAGAGTAGGCTAGGTTAGTTTAAGCTAGGTAGAGTAGGCTAGTATAGAGTAGGCTGGCCTAAGCTAGGCTAGGTAGAGTAGGCTGGCCTAAGCTAGGCTAGGTAGAATAGGCTTGGATAGAGTAGGCTAGGTTAGAGTAGAGTAGGCTAGGCTAGGATAGTGTAGGCTAGGCTAGGATAGGATAGACTAGGCTAGGCTAGGCTAGGATAGAGTAGACTAGGATATGCTAGACTATATTAGAGTAGGCTAGGCTAGGTAGGGTAGGTTAGGCTAGAGTAGGCTAGGATAGAGTAGGCTAAAGTAGGCTAGGCTAGTCTAAGCTAGGTAGAGTAGGCTAGGCTATTCTAGGGTAGGTAGAGTATACTAGGATAGAGTAGGCAAGGCTAGGCTAGGATAGAGTAGATTAGGCTAGGCTAGGATAGAGTAGACTTGGCTAGGCTAGTATAGAGTAGGCTAGGCTAGGTATAGAAGGCTAGGCTAGGATAGAGTAGGCTAGGCTAATCTAGACTAGGTAGAATAGGCTAGGATAGAGTATGCTAGGTTAGAGTAGAGTAGGCTTAGCTAGGATAGTGTAGGCTAAGATAGGATAGGATAGAGTAGGCTAGGCTAGACTAGGATAGAGTAAGGTAGAATAGGCTAGGCTAGGTTAGAGTAGGCTAGGCTAGGTAGAGTAGGCTAGGATAGAATAGGCTAGGCTAGAGTAGGCTAGGCTAGGTAGAGTAGGCTAGGCTAGTATAGTGTCGGCAAGGCTAAGTTAATCTAGGTAGAATAGGCTAGGATAGAATAGAGTAGGCTAGGCTAGGATAGTGTAGGTTAGGCTAGGCTAGGTTAGAGTAGGTGAGGCTAGGTAGAGTAGGCTAGGTAGGGTAGGTTAGACTAGAGTTGGCTAGGCTAGGCTAGTCTATGCTAGGTAGAGTAGGGTAGTATAGAGTAGGATAGGCTAGGCTGGGCTAGGATAGAGTAGGCTAGGCTAGGTAGAGTAGGCTAGGCAAGGTAGAGTAGGCTAGGCTAGGCTAGCTAGAGTAGGCTAGGTTACGTAGAATAGGCTAGGATAGAGTAGGCTAGGTTAGAGTAGAGTAGACTAGGCTAGGATAGTATAGACTAGGATAGGATAGGATAGAGTAGGCTAGGATAAGCTAGGATAGAGTAGACTAGGCTAGGTTAGAGTAGGCTAGGTAGAGTAGATTAGGATAGAGTAGCCTGGGATAGAGTAGGCTAGGCCAGGCTAGGTAGAGTAGGCTAGGATAGAGTAGACTAGTTTAGAGTAGAGTAGGCCTAGCTAGGATAGTGTAGGCTAGGCTAGGATAGGATAGAGTAGGCTAGGCTAGGCTAGGATAGAGTAGGGTAGACTAGGCTAGACTAGGTTAGAGTAGGCTAGGCTAGGTAGAGTAGGCTAGGATAGAGTAGGCTAAGCTAGAGTAGGCTAGGCTAGGTAGAGTAGGCTAGGCTAGTATAGTGTCGGCAAGGCTAAGTTAGTCTAGGTAGAATAGGCTAGGATAGAATAGAGTAGGCTAGGCTAGGATAGTGTAGGTTAGGCTAGGCTAGGTTAGAGTAGGCAAGGCTAGGTAGAGTAGGTTAGTCTAGAGTTGGCTAGGCTAGGCTAGTCTATGCTAGGTAGAGTAGGGTAGTATAGAGTAGGATAGGCTAGGCTGGGCTAGGATAGAGAAGGCTAGGCTAGGTAGAGTAGGCTAGGCAAGGTAGAGTAGGCTAGGCTAGGGTAGGTAGAGTAGGCTAGGTTACGTAGAATAGGCTAGGATAGAGTAGGCTAGGTTAGAGTAGAGTAGGCTAGGCTAGGATAGTGTAGGCTACGATAGGATAGGATAGAGTAGGCTAGGCTAAGCTAGGATAGAGTAGGCTAGGCTAGCCTAGGGTAGGTTAGAGTAGGCTAGGTAGAGTAGGTTAGGATAGAGTAGCCTGGGATAGAGTAGGCTAGGCCAGGCTAGGTAGAGTAGGTTAGGCTAGTCTAGGCTAAGTAGAGTAGGCTATGATTGAGTAGGCTAGGCTAGGCTATGCTAGGATTGAGTAGGCTAGGCTAGGTAGAGTAGGTTAGGATAGAGTAGGATAGACTAAGCTAGGATAGGTAGAATAGGCTTTGATATAGTAGAGTAGGCTAGGCCAGGATAGGTTAGAGTAGGCTAGGCTAAGCTAGGATAGAGTAGGCTAGGCTAGGTTAGAGTAGGCTAGGCTAAGTAGAGTAGGCTAGGTAGAGTAAGTTAGGCTAAAGTAGGCTAGGATAGAGTAGGCT
>JASDQU010585436.1:30595-54616 GCA_032191745.1 Picea mariana
AGACTAGAGTAGGATAGGCTAGTCTAGGCTATGCTAGAGTAAGCTAGGCTAGGCTAGGATAGAGTAGGCTAGGCTAGGTAGAGTAGGCTAGGATAGAGTAGGCTAGGTTAAGCTAGGGTAGGTAGGATAGGCTAAGATAGATTAGGCTAGGTTAGAGTAGAGTAGGCTAGACTAGGATGGACTAGGCTAGGCTAGGATAGGATAGAGTAGGCTAGGCTAGGCTAGGATAGAGACTCCATAGGGACTCCATAGGGTATCACTCATATTTCCTGAGGGCTTTGGGAGGGCATACAATGGTCTAAATAGCAGTAAGTGAAAGTAGAGGGGCCCCTCCCCATAGGGAAGGAGAGGGAGGGGTCCCCATGACCTTTATAAGTGAGGCGTATATGACGCGAAAGGGAGTCGAAAGAGAAAGGAAAGTCGTATGACGCAAAAGGGATACGTATATGAATCGAAAGGGAGTCGAAGGGAGGCGTATATGATGTGAAAGGGAAGGTGAAATGAGAGCGATAAGAGAGCGATAAGAGGGCTAAAGGTAAAAGTGAAGCATATATGACGCGAAAGGGAAGGTTGAATTGAGGTCTAAAGTGAAAGTCCTTGATTCAGAGTCAGGACAAAAAGAGAATGGGGATGGGTATATATGCCTAAAGGGGGACACTGGGCTCGTAGAGTAGGCTAGAATAGAGTAGGCTAAGCTAGTCTAGTCTAGGTAAAGTAGGTTAGGATAGGCTAGGATAGGCTAGGCTATGCTAGACTAGAATAGGTTAGGATAGATTAGGATAGGCCAGGATAGACTAGGATAGGTTAGGATAGACTAGGCTATTCTTGGTAGAGTAGGCTAAGATAGGTTAGGATAGGTTAGGTTAGGCTAGGATAGGTTAGGATAGGCTAAGATAGGATAGGCTAGGCTAGGCTATGTAGAGTAATCTAGGATAGGTTAGGTTAGGATAGGATGGGATATGTTAGGATAGGTTAGGATAGGTTAGGATAGGTTAGAATAGGCTAGGCTAGTCTAGGTAGAGTAGGGTAGAATAGGTTAGGATAGGCTAGAATAGGTTAGGATAGGCTAAGCTAGGATAGGTTAGAATAGGCTAGGATAGATTAGGATTGGTTAGGTTAGTCTAGGTAGAGTAGGCTAGGATAGGTTAGGATAGGCTATGATAGTTTAGGATAGGATAGGATAGGTTACGATAGGTTAGGAAAGGCTAGGATAGGCTAGGCTAGGCTAGGCTAGGCTAGTCTAGGTAGAGTAGGTTAGGATAGGTTAGGATAGGTTAGGATAGGCTAGGATAGGTTAGGCTAGGATAGGATAGGATAGTCTAGGCTAGGCTAGGCTATTCTAGGTAGAATAGGCTAGGATAGGTTAGGAAAGGTTAGGAAAGGCTAGGATAGGTTAGGATAGGCTAGGATAGTGTAGGCGCTACTAGGCTAGTCTAGGTAGAGTAGGATAGGATAGGCTAGGATAGGTTAGGATAGGCTATGATAGGTTAGGATAGGCTAAGATAGGTTAGGATAGGCTAGGATAGGCTAGTTTTAGCAGGATAGGATAGGTTAGGATAGGTTAGGTTAGGCTAGGATAGGTTAGGTTAGGCTATGCTAGTCTAGGTAGAGTAGGCTAGGATAGGTTAGGATAGGTTAGGATAGGCTAGGATAGGTTAGGATAGCCTAGGATAGGTTAGGATAGGCTAGGATAGGTTTGGATAGGCTAGGATAGGCTAGGATAGGCTATGTTAGGATAGGTTAGGATAGGCTAGGATAGGATACACTAGGATAGGCTAGGCTAGGTGTTAACTCCTCAAATAAACTGGTGGATTTATTTGCTTTTTTAGGTGATAGGTTGTAACCTCAAGTCATTTTTTGAAGTTTCTATAGTTGCTAAGCTTAGGTTTTGGTTTTGTCTTAGAAAATAATTTGACCCATAAAGTCTTCTTTTCAAAATTTTCATTTTTTACTTTCCACAGCTAACGTGTGTCCAACAGTTGAGTGTGCGCTGTTGAAAGAGGCGACTTTCAGCAGCTAAAGAGCGCTTTTCATAAGTCTTTGCACTGTTGAAAGTGGTGAATTTCAAAACATCCAACAATCAGTTCTGAGGGTGGCGCTCTATTAAAAGTACATACTTTCCGCAGCTATGGAGTGGTTTTTACACAGTCGTGCACTATTGAAAGTGAATTCTTTCTGCAGCTAAGGAGTGATTTTCATAAAGTGGTGCGTTGTTGAAAGTGCATACTTTCCATCGCTAACAAGGGTTTTCCAAGGGGTCACGCGCTGGCGAAAATGGAAAGTATGAATAGCTGACAGAGGCGTTTTTCACGGGCTGTTGTTGAAGAGAGCGGGAATCATGTGCGTGATATCCACGACTGAAGGTAATGATGATATGATCATCCCACGTCAGGCAAATCCAAGGCATGCGTTGATGAGAGCGGGTAATGATAGAAACTCAATTATGCATGTCAGAATATGACTGTAATTCGAATCTGACCTAGAAACTCACGCTCAACACTCATGGAATCCGGGGTGGAAAGATCAAACATCTCAAGGAGGTAATTGCCCAGCAAGAGGTCTTGGAGCGGGTGATTAAAGAAAGGTATAAGAAGTTATCTGATAACTTCTCCAAGACCAATGCTGTGTTTGAAACATTGGCTAAGGAAAGTGTCAGAGAGAAGAAGAGGAAGAAAAAACTCACCAAAGACTACAATAGCTTGTGGTGGCTTGCCAAATGCCTCAAAAGGCAAATAAAGAGGTTGAAACAAAAACTAAGCCAAAAACACCATCCAGATCTAAAGGTACTCGCTCAAGTCACCATCAATATGCAAGGTGAGAAATCAGAGACACACTAAGTTTTGTTGATATCAAATTTTGGATGTGAAAACCCATTTTGAGTGCAATCAGGACTTTCACCAGCACAAAGCTATCATTTTATGACCTGTGCGCTATTGAAAGTGACGGCTTTCAACAGCTAACCCACGAAAAATTAAATGGTTGCGTTGTTGAAAGTGATGTCTTTCAACAGCTAACCCACAAAAAATTAAACGGTTGCGCTGTTGAAAGCTGGGAAAGTAAATTTTGAAACCAAAGACATGACAGGTCATTTCAAACAGGTTTTGAAGTGGTTCCAGTGTATTAGTGGGCTATCAAATCGCATGCAAAGGGTTCAGCATCAAAGGTTCGAGTGAATTTTGGTAACAAATGCAAAAACCATTTCCTCAAAAATCGACCATGAACGTTGGGAGATCCAACTATCAAAGATAGATGTCCTGTTATTCTTCACCACATTGCAGAGATCAGGAGCTGAAGGATGCAACTGGCGATTTTGGAGATTGAAGACAGTTTGACTTTCTAGTTTAGTTGTTAAAGACTTTATTTTCAAGTTGTTTAGATAGAATTGAGTTATCTTTATTAAATACAGATCCATGTTTTTAGGATCTGTAAAACTATTTGTAAGACTATAAATACTTATTTTTGAGATGAACCAAAGGTTCGATTTTGGGTTCTACCATGCTGCTACTGTAATCAAAAGACCTATTCTTATTATATAAAAAATTGAAAGCTTCCTTCAGTTGTGTTGTCAGATTTTTCTCCTTTGTTCTCTGATATCTTATGAGTGAAAGTTCTTTATTGATGCTCATTTAATCCGCTTGTGACTATCATCTCACAGGTTGATTGATTTAGTTGATAATCATAAGTTATTTCCTTGGTTATTGAACCCATTGTGCTTGTTTATATGAGTATAATCTGGTTCAATAGCTGTTTTCCTTCTCCATTTAATCAAACCTTGTCTGACTACATTATTAGAAGGCCTTGTGAGATTTTATATTTCTAGACAGTGTTGAACACACAGTCCAGTCCCTAGATATTCATCTTGATCCAAAAACCACATCAAATATTAAGAAAATATTTCCAAAAAGAGTAAGTTACCAGGCATCTTCGACTTACAGCCTAGGAGAGTTTCCTGGAGTGATAACAAATTGGCACCGTTGCCGGGGAGAGGAGATCGAAGTTCAGCTTCTCTAGGAGACGACATAGATCTAGTTATTGATGATAGACAAGAAATAGACACTATCAGGTTGTACATTTTCTATCTGGCGACTCCATTGAAACGAAGTGGCTCCTAAAAGAGCTCACACCAGGGCAAACCCAAAAGGCCCATTGACATCAGTTCCTAATCCAGAAAAGATCATCAGCAAGGGAAAAGCTTTGCAAAGACAGGCTTACAGATCTGCAAGTGCAATTGATTCAAGTATTCCAATTGATACTCATACTTTCATATCTAAAAAGTCTTTGGTTGAATCCCCTGCTGAAATTCAAAATTCCCAAGAAATAAAAAATTCATCTCAAGTTTCTAAGGTAGAAGAACCTTCTTTTTCTTCTAATATTACTGATTCTGTCCTTGAGATTGATATTTCATCTCATCCAAAAGAAATGAATACTGAATCCTCCCAATAGAAAGAAAATTCCTCTTCATCTTCTTTTTATTCATCACCCATCAAACCTTCGAAAGGTGTCTTATACACTCACACTAATATGCCTGTTCTTGAAGACATACTCCATGATCTGTCTTCAAAAGGAGAAGAAAATCTAGCCTTGTTGCTCGGTCAGTTTTATAAAGCCTCTTATTTTCCACCTACTTCTGAAACTTCTGCTCAGGGTGAAGTAAGACAACCATTTTATTCTAACTCATGCAACTCATCTCCTCCATCATCTCCTGCATGTTCCTCATCTCCTCCATCATCTCCTGTAAGTTCCTCACCTGTATCAATCACCAAGACTATCATGGCTGCCCCTTTGACCAGAATGGAACAGATCTTGGCAAACATATATGCCCCACTTGTATGTACAAATCCCTTGTCTGCGATGCCAATAGGTGACTATCAGAAATATATGCCAAAGTTTACAGGAGCAGGGGAGTATACTATTGAAGAACACATTAAAGCTTTCTATGCTTATGCAGAAAACATTAATATTTCAGAGGAAGATGTGTGGACTAGAGTTTTTGTTCAGAGCTTGGATGGCCAAGATCAAAAGTGGTTCAAAGAGCTACCAGTAAATTTGATCATTGGCATTGAACAATTAGATGAAGTTTTCTTGAAGCATTGGGGAGAAAGAAGAGATTTGTTGTACTAAATTTCTGAGTTTGGAAATTTGAAGAGAAATGATGGAGAATCGGTCTCAGATTTTATCAAGAGATTTAATAAAATGTTTGGTAAGATTCCTACAGAGATTAAACCAAGTGATGCATCGGCAAAAATCACATTTTCTGCTGCATTTGATTCAGAGTTTTGTCTTATCCTTAGAGAAAGACGATCAGCCATGCTTGCTTTAATGCAAGATGTCGCCCTCAAGGTTGAGTCAAACATCATAGCATCTCAAAATCTTAAAGGAAGGGCTGAGAGGAAGAAGACTGTTGTCGACTCCTCTTCTTCTTCTAACAGCCAAATGGAAAAGATGGCTAAGATGTTGGACAGTCTAACATCCGAAATGTCAAAGTTGAAGGTTTAGAATCAGCCACCAGCAAGAGAAAAAGAGCCAAATGCTTTTGCCCCCAGAAATCCAAATGCTTTTCCATACAGAAGGAATAATCCACAAATTCAGATCCTTCAAAGAGATAGAAATCCAGTTGATGACTAGAGGGTTAGACCACATTTTCAAAATGTAGTATTAGATGAAAACCAATAACCCCCTCACGATGAAATTGAAGATGTTGATGAGATAAATTGTTTCGGTGATGAAAATGATTCTTCATTTTTGACACAGGTAGACTATGAAGAAGCCCTGATGGATCGGTAAATTCAAGAGGCAGGTGCTAAAGGAGCGGTTTACTTGACAGATGATCAAAAAGGTTACAACTTAAGGTCCAAGAAGATTGTTGTCCCAAAAGCACCCATTGTTGCTCCTGTGGAGGACAAGGAAGATTCTGCTCCTGTGAAGAGTAAAGAGGTTGCTGCCAAGCAGCCTCCAGCTCCTGAAAAACAAACCCTCCCTCTAGAAAAGCAGCAGAAAAAACAAATTCAGCCCCCAGTCAAGGAGCAAGTCAACCTCAAAGCTCCTTCCCATGAGGTAAAGGTTTCAGACAGACCATCTCTTTCTTTCAATTTTGAATCAGAAATTCAAAAGGTTAAGATACCGATGCCTTTAACTGAACTCATGAAGAATGAAGTATTTAAAGCAGCCATCTTAAAGTCTCTTGAGCCTAAGACTTCTCCATCTGATGATTTCGTGAACCTACAAGATGATAAGCCTAAGGTGACCATAGGACCCATGATATAAGACCGTGATGATTCTTGTCCACCATTTTACATATCACTAAATGTCCATGACAAAATTCTTCACAATTGTTTGCTTGATTCTGGGGCATCACATAACCTTATGCCAAAGTCTGTGATGGATGAGCTTGGTCTCGAAGTCACCAAACCATATCAAGATCTTTTCTCCTTTGATTCTAGAAAGGTCAGATGTCTCAGCCTCATCAAAGACATGGTTATTAACCTTGCTCAATTACCAATGAGGAGCATGGTTATGGATGTGGTAGTTGCTGATATTCCACCTAAGTTTGGGATGCTTTTGTCTCGTTCATGGGGGAAAAGATTAGGAGGTACATTGTAGATGGATCTATCCTATGCTACGATTCCAGTGTTTGGGGGGGAAATGAAAAGACTTTAAGGGGAAAACCAGCTTGCTTATATCATCAGCGATGGAAATAATTCCGTCAATCATCCTATATATGTTGTGGATACAAGTTTTGGTTCATGCATCCTTCAGATTGATGATGGTCAATCAACTCCTATGCAACTAGTGAAGCCTATTGAACAGCAGTCTGAAAGTGAAAACGTCGCAGGCTGGACTATGTACTTTGATGGGGCCAGCACTAGAGATTCATCAGGTGCTGGAGTAGTTCTGATCTCTCCTTCAAAGGAGACCATATCTTTGTCTTTCAAGCTCGACTTCAGAACCACCAACAACATAGCAGAGTATGAGGCTCTGATGTTGGGATTAAATTTAGCCAAAGAGATGGGGATAAAAGTTTTGAAGGTATTAGGAGATGAAGACCTCATCGTACAACATGTAAACGACACCTTTCAAGCTAAGCATGTCATATTAAAAGCTTAGAGAGACGAGGTATGGAAGCTACGTGATTCTTTTTCTGTTTTTGAAATTTCATACATACCAAGGGATATGAATCAGCTCGTTGATTCTCTTGCTGTTTCAGCCAGTACATTCATTCCACCCATGCCTCCTAAGCTCAGCTATGAGATTCAAGTAAAATATCAACCCTCCTTACCTGATAATATCAAATATTGGAAAGTTTTTGAAGATGATGATGAACTCAACAGATTTCTCCAAGTGGTGATGAGTTTTCTGATTTCCACATTGATCAGCAGAATCTTAATGAAGAAGAATCACAGGAACTTTAGCTAAAGAAGAAGTTGGGTCAGCATGATATTGTTCAGTTACCAAAAAATTATATACCTTGAGGTTTGGTACCCCTGGAAAGGTTGTTTGATCATAATGATGTTTCTTACCAGCCAGACAAAAAGGAGAAAGATCCAGTTGTTCAAGAGCATAATATAGGAGGTAAAATCTAGCCCAAGTTTGTTAATTTGTCTTCTGAATTGACTGTTGATGAGAAGTCAAAATACTATAGTGTTTTGAAGGAATTTTCTGATGTGTTTGCTTGGAAATATAGTGATTTAAAGACTTACGATCCCGATATTATTCAACATAAGATACCTCTTGAAAAAGACACTATTTCTTTCAAGCAAAAACTCAGGCCTATCAGTCCCCTTCTGCTGCCAGTGATTGAGAGAGAAATTAAAAAACTATTAGATGCCAAGATCATAGTTCCCTTGAGATATTCCAAATGGATTGCCAATCTGGTGATCATAAGGAAGAAGAATGGTGAGGTTAGATTGTGTGTAGATTTCAGAAACTTGAACAAATGCTCTAAAAAGGACAACTATCCTCTTCCTAAGATGGAACACTTGTTACAGAGGATTTCAGAGGCAAAGGTCATGTCCTTTCTTGATGGCTTTTCTGGTTACAATCAGGTTGTTGTCCATCCTGATGATCAGGAGAAGACTGCATTTACCACTCCTTGGGGGACCTTTATGTACTCCAAGATGCCCTTTGGATTAATGAATGTTGGGGCCACATTCCAAAGGGCCATGGATATATCATTTGTGGGAGAAAAAGACAAGTTCATTCTCATATACCTTGATGATATTACAGTATATTCTAGCAGCCATGAGGAGCATCTGAAACATCTGAAAAGAGTGTTCTTAAAATGCAGACAGTTTGGGATCTCATTGAATCCCAAGAAATACCAGTTTTCTCTAAGGAAGGGGAAGCTCTTAGGCCACATCATCTCAGAAGAAAGTGTAATGATTGATCCAGCACGAGTGGAGGAAATTCAAAAGTTGTTCTTGTCGAGGTCAAAAAAGGACATTCAGTCACTGCTCGGTAAGATAAATTTTGTTAGAAGGTTTGTGCCCAATTTTGATAAATTAGTCAAACACATAACATGTATGCTAAAGAAAGGGTCTGAGATAAAGTGGACAGACATCGCAAGAAACTCTTTTCAGGATATCAAGCAAGCAATCATCAAATCACTGATTCTGATAAGCCCAGATTACAGTAAGACTTTCTATATCTTTTCTTTTGCTTCCTATGACACAGTGGCAACAGTTCTGCTTCAGAAAGACGAGAAAAATTTTGATCATCCTGTGGATTTATCCAGCAAGACACTCAAGGATGCTTAACTAAGGTATGACCCTATCGAGAAACAAGCTTATGCTCTTATAAAATCTTTAAAATCATTCAAAATTTATATCCTTCATTCAAAGGTCATCGCATATGTTCCTTCGTCTTCTGTAAAAGATGTTTTGACTTAGCTGGATATTGACAGAAAGAGGTCGAGATGGATTGAAAAAATGATTGAGTTCAATATTGAAGTAAATCCCACCAAACTGGTAAAAGGCTAGGGCCTTGCCAAGATTTTAGCGGAGGAAAATCATAAGCTATTGGATATTAATTTCATAGCAGAAATTTTAGAAAATTCATAGACAGAGTTGGCAGCGAAAGGGCAGCATGACAGTCAGCAAGTGGCAGAGCACTTGTCTTCCTGTGAATGGTATTCTGGCATCATACATTTTCTACAAAAGCTTGAAGTTCCTCCTGAACTCAGTTTGACTCAAGCTCAAGCTCTCAAGCTCAAAGCAATAAAATTCTGCATTTATAATAATCTGCTATTTTGGAGAGACCCTGCTGGTCTGCTTCTCAGGTGTTTGGATAAAGAAAAGTCTGTCGAAGTGACACATCATTTTCATTCAGCCGCTTGCGGAGGTCATCATTACTGGAAGACTACTACCCATAAGATCCTGAGGGCTAGATATTATTGGCCTTTTCTCTTCTCAGATGTGTGTGCATTCATCAAATCTTGTGACAAAGGCCAAAGATTTACCGCTAAGTAGTAGCTAAAGTCTTTACCCCTGAGGCCTATTGTGGTAAATGGCCCTTTCCAACAGTGGGGTTTAGATTTTATTGGTGAGATAAATCCTTCATCCAGTGGTCAACACAAGTGGATTCTGGTAGCCATGGATTATTTCACAAAGTGGATAGAGGTGATCCCCACCTAAAATGCTACACATCAGGTAGTCATGAAGTTTCTCTATGAAAATATTTTGAGCAGATTTGGCTGTCCCAAGAGGGTGGTGGCAGATAATGCCGCAGCGTTTAAAGCAGAAGCATTGGTAGACATGTGTGAATCAATGGGTATCCAGCTTGTACACTGAACTCCCTACTATCCCCAAGGTAATGGCTTGGATGAATCGTCAAATAATAGCTTGATCAAAATCATAAGAAAACTGTTAGAGGAAAATAAGAAGAATTGGGATTCCAAACTGAAATTTGCTCTGTGGGCAGACAGAGTGACTATTGAAAAATCCATTGGAACTTCCCCATTCAAGTTAGTTTATGGGACTGATGCAATTTTTCTTGTTCAATTAGTTTTGCCTGTGGCTAAGTTATTTTAGGAAGAGTAGACTGAGAAAAATGACATGGTAAGAAGGATGTTGTATTTGGTGGAACTGCAGCAAGCTCGTGAACAGTTATTGGACAGAGCAGAAGCTCATTAGATGCAGATCAAAAAGACATTTGACAGAAAGGCGAAGGTGGACAGTTTTCAGATCAGTGACTGGGTTCTAAAGTGGGATTCTCTTCGACAAGAGAAGGAAAAGCATGGCAAGTTTGATTCCTTGTGGACATGCCCTTTTATGATTACTCAGGTTCAAAACAATAACACTTTCATTCTACAGAATCTGGAGGGTGAAGAAGTGTTCAGTGGACCGGTAAATGGGCGATTTTTAAAACTTTATTTCATCTAAGGCTGTAAAGCCTAAACATTGTAATAGTAGTCTTAGTTTTTATTTTTGAATAACTCCTTGCCCAATGGAAGCACTAGAAGATAGTTTAGTTCTTAGGTTCTTGTCCAGGAAAGGCATTGATTCTATGGTTCTTGAAACCTCACAGGGAGGTGTTCATCCCCAATAGGAGCCAATGTTAACTCCTCAAATAAACTGGTGGATTTATTTGCTTTTTTAGGTGATAGGTTGTAAATTCAAGTCATTTTTTGAAGTTTCTATAGTTGATAAGCTTAGGTTTTGGTTTTGTCTTAGAAAATAATTTGACCCATAAAGTCTTCTTTTCAAAATTTTCATTTTTTACTTTCCACAGCTAACCTGTGTCCAACAGTTGAGTGTGCGCTGTTGAAAGTGGTGACTTTCAGCATAAAGAACACTTTTCATAAGTCTTTACACTGTTGAAAGTGGTGAATTTCAAAATGTCCAACAATCAGTTATGTGGGTGGCGCGCTGTTGAAAGTACATACTTTCCGCAACTATGGAGCGGTTTTTACATGGTAGTGCGTTGTTGAAAGTGCATTCTTTCCGCAGCTAAGGAGTACTTTTCATAAAGTGGTGCACTGTTGAAAGTGCATACTTTCTGTAGCTAATAGGGGTTTCCAAGGGGTCACGCGCTGGCGAAAGTGGCAAGTATGAATAGCTGACAAAGGTGTTTTTCATGGGCCGTTGTTGAAGAGAGAGGGAATCACTTGCGTGATATCCATGACTGAAGGTAATGATGATATGATCATCCCACGTCAGGCAAATCCAAGGCATGCATTGATGAGAGTGGGTAATGATAGAAACTCAATTATGCATGTCAGAATATGACTGTAATTCGAATCTGACCCAGAAACTCACGCTCAACACTCATGGCATCCGGGGTGGCAAGATCGAGTTCGGTGATGCAGGTACAGAGGAGGTACCACCAGCCTGACAATATCAAATTAAACAGTGGTTTTCATATCACAAATCATTTCTGGAAGTCTGTGGAAGTTTCATTTGTTTCAAAACAGAGCCGAAGCCTGAGCTTCTTTCAACAGCACAGAACCTCGACTCGGATGGCAGTGGCAGGGGTTACAAATTGTCGACATTTTTGAATACAGAATGGTGAGAAAACGCAGTGGTGCTCTACTCAAGAGAGAGCTGGATAACCTGTCCTTTTTACAATCACATCCCGAAGTCCAGAAGCATTTTTTGAATGCAGTGTGTATTGAGTTCATTGAAAGGTTGCAGGTTGGTTTCCACCAGGCTACACCAGAAGCCTTTGCCAAGACTTTCGATGGCAATAAAGCTCGCGTCGGGTCCATGGAAATTAGAGTGGATGAGATTGTCATTGCTGCAGCTACAAGTTTACCAAGAACCGGTCAGAGCTGGTTTAAAACCACTTCTCCCAAAAATTTGGATTTCAGAGTTTATTTGAAAGAGGGGTACAGGCACAAAGCATGGAAAAAGGGTATGCTAATTTCTTATCTAGATGAAGAATGGCAGGAATTATTCAAATTTATCCAATTGTACATTACATCGGAGGGAAGATATGATAAACTGATGATGTACCACTTCAAACTATTGGATCATTTCACAGGCAAGACTCCTCTTAATTTGCCTTATTTCCTGCATAAAATTTTGACTAAGGTGTGCAAGAATATTAGAGCTCAACCCTTGAGCATGAAAGCTACTCTGTGTCACTTCGGCCTCATAAAATTGATTATCCTAGAGGAATTGAAACAACAGGGAAGGAGCTGGGAACATTTCCTATTCTAGGAAGGTTTTGAAACCTAGAATAGACTACAAATGAATAGGTGGAGGGTTCAAAGAAACAATCATCTCCTCAAAGCAGTTCAAGAAAAAGAAGGACCTTGTCAGGGCCTTCAGAAGACAGAATATCTTGAATGAAGCCTCACAGGTTGAAGAGAAAGTTAAACTTCGAGTAGACCACAGAAAATAACACAGGGAATCCTACAGAGTAGAGTATAGGGAAGAGAACCAATATACTAAATTTTCCCTATTCAGATTCAGAATCAGAGCAGCAAGATCAATGCCGTGTCATCAAGAGTTCTGAGCAGTCAGCTGAGTGTGCACAGAACTATGAAACCTTCAACCAGACAGAATAGGGAGAATCATCGAAAAATCCCAGATCAAAGAAGTCTCAGAAGATCAAACATCTCAAGGAGGTAATTGTCCAGCAAGAGGTCTTGGAGCGGGTGATTAAAGAAAGGTATAAGAAGTTATCTGATAACTTCGCCAAGACCAATGCTGCGTTTGAAAGATTGGCTAAGGAAAGTGTCAAAGAGAAGAAGAGGAAGAAAAAAACTCACCAAAGACTACAACAGCTTGTGGTGGCTTGCCAAACACCTCAAAAGGAAAATAAGGAGGTTGAAACAAAAACTAAGCCAAAAACACCATCCAGATCTAAAGGTACTCGCTCAAGTCGCCGTCAATATGCAAGGTGAGAAATCGGAGACACACTAAGTTTTGTTGATATCAAATTTTGGATGTGAAAACCCATTTTGAGCACAATCGGGACTTTCACCAGTGTAAAGCTATCATTTTATGACCTGTGCGCTGTTGAAAGTGACAGCTTTCAACAGCTAACCCACGAAAAATTAAACGGTTGCGTTGTTGAAAGATGGGAAAGTAAATTTTGAAACCAAAGACATGACAGGTCATTTCAAACAGGTTTTGAAGTGGTTCCAGTGTATCAGTGGGCTATCGAATTGCATGAAAAGGGTTCAGCATCAAAGGTTCAAGTGAATTTTGGTAACAAATGCAAAAACCATTTCCTCAAAAATCGACCATGAACGTTGGGAGATCCAACTGTCAAAGACATATGTCCTGTTATTCTTCACCACATTACAGAGATCAGGAGCTGAAGGATGCAGCTGGCGATTTTGGAGATTGAAGACAGTTCGACTTTCTAGTTTAGTTGTTAAAGACTTTATTTTCAAGTTGTTTAGATAGAATTGAGTTATCTTTATTAAATACAGATCCATGTTTTTAGGATCTGTAAAATTGTTTGTAAGACTATAAATACTTATTTTTGAGACGAACCAAAGGTTTGATTTTGGGTTCTACCATGCTGCTACTATAATCAAAAGACCTATTCTTATTATATAAAAAATTGAAAGCTTCCTTCAGTTGCGTTGTCAAATTTTTCTCCTCTGTTCTCTGATATCTTATGAGTGAAAGTTCTTTATTGATGCTCATTTAATCTACTTGTGACTGTCATCTCACTGGTTGATTGATTTAGTTGATAATCATAAGTTATTTCCTTGGTTATTAAACCCATTGTTCTTGTTTATATGAGTATAATCTGATTCAATAGCTGTTTTCCTTCTCCATTTAATCAAACCTTGTCTGAATACATTATTAGAAGGCCTTGTGAGATTTTATATTTCTAGACAGTCTTGAACACACAGTCCAGTCCCTAGATATTCATCTTGATCCAAAAACCACATCAAATATTAAGAAAATATTTCCAAAAAGAGTAAGTTACCAGGCATCTCCGACTTACAGCCTAGGAGAGTTTCCTGGAGTGATAACACTAGGCTAGGCTAGTCAAGGTAGAGTAGGCTAGGATAGGCTAGGATAGGTTAGGCTAGTCTAGGTACAGTAGGCTAGTATAGGTTAGGATAGGGTAGAATAGGTTAGGATAGGTTAAGATGGGATAGGCTAGTCTTTGTAGAGTAGGCTAGGAAAGGTTAGCATAGGCTAAACTAGGATAGGTAAGGATAGGCTAGGATTGGATAGGTAAGGATAGGCTAGGATAGGTTAGAACAGATTAGGATAAGCTAGGCTAGAGTAGGTAGAGTAGGCTAGGATAGTTTAGGATACACTAGGATAGGTTTGGATAGGCTAGGATAAGCTAGGATAGGCTAGGCTAGGCTAGGCTAGTCTAGGTAAAGTAGGCTAGGATAGGCTAGGATAGGTTAGGATAGGCTAGGATAGGCTAGGCTAGGCTAGGTAGAGTAGGCTAGGATAGGCTAGGATAAGATAGGATAGGCTAGGATAGGCTATGCTAGGCTAGGCTAGTCTAGGTATAGTAGGCTAGGATAGGTTAGGATAGGTTAGGATAGGATAGGCTAGTCTAGGTAGAGTAGGCTAGGATAGGTTAGGATAGGCTAGGATAGGTTAGGGTAGGCTAGGCTAGGATAGGTTAGGATAGGTTTATATAGGCTAGGCTAGTCTAGGTAGAGTAGGATAGAATATGATAGGATAGGCTAGAATAGGTTAGGATAGGCTAGGATTTGCTAGGCTAGGCTAGGATAATCTAGGTAGAGTAGGCTAGGATAGGTTAAGATAGGTTAGGATAGGTTAGGATAGGCTAGGATAGGTTAGCATAGGCTAGGATAGGCTAGTCTAAGCTAGGCTAGTCTAGGTAGAGTAGGTTAGGATAGGCTAGGATAGGCTAGGATAGGTTAGGATAGGTTAGGATAAGTTAGGATAGGCCAGGATAGGCTAGGATAGGCAAGGTTAGTCTAGGTAGAGTAGGCTAGGATAGGTTAGGATAGGTTAGGATAGGCAAGGATAGGCTAGGATAGGTTAGGATAGGCTAGGCTAGGATAGGTTAGGATAGGGTAGGATAGGTTAGGATAAGTTAGCATAGGCTAGGCTAGTCTAGGTAGAGTAGGCTAGGATAGGCAAGGCTAGGCTAGGCTAGGCTAGGCTAGTCTAGGAAGACTAGGCTAGGATAGGTTAGGATATGCTAGGATAGGCTAGGATAGAATAGGCTAGGCTAGGGTAGTCTAGGTACAGTAGGGTAGGATAGGTTAGGTTGGGTTAGGATAGGATAAGATAGGTTAGGATATGATAGGATAGGCCAGGCTAGTCTAGGTAGGCTAGGCTAGGTTAGGATAGGTTAGGATAGGCCAGGATAGGTTAGGATAGGTTAGGATAGGCTAGGATAGGTTAGGATAGGCTAGGCTAGGATAAGTTAGGATTAGCTATAATAGGTTAGGATAGGTTAGGATAGGCTAGGCTAGTCTAGGTAGAGTAGGCTAGGATAGGTTAGGATAGGCTAGGATAGGTTAGGATAGGTAGAGTAGGTTAGGATAGGCTAGGATAGGTTAGGATAGGTTAAGATAGGCTAGGCTAGGCTAGGCTTGTCTAGATAGAGTAGCCTAGGATAGGTTAGGATAGGTTAGGAATCTCAGGGATGATTTTAGGGGCTAAATTTCGCTCATGGGCTAATTTTCCATGGTTTTTCCAAAAATGAGATTCGCTATTTTAAAAATGGTTCGCCCAAATTCTATAGGATAAAATTATTTTACCTTAAAAATAGCCAAAATTCTATAAAAACTATATAAAATACTTAGAAATTTGAAATTTTTTACAAAAATATCGCCAAACATTTATAGTTGGCATATGAAGGATTAGTAAGATTCATCGAGGTTTCTACATTTTAAAATAAATTTCCATCCTTGAAATCATCCCTGGTTAGGATAGCCTAGGATAGGTTACGATAGGCTACGATAGGCTAAGATAGGCTAGGTTAGGCTAGGCTAGTCTAGGTAGAGTAGGCTAGGATAGGTTAGGATAGGTTAGGATAGGCAAGGATAGTTTAGGATAGGTTAGGATAGGCTAGGCTAGTCTAGGTAGAGTAGGCTAGGATAGGTTAGGATAGGTTAGAATAGGCAAGGATAGTTTAGGATAGGTTAGGATAGGCTAGGCTAGTCTAGGTAGAGTAGGCTAGGATAGCTTAGGATAGGTTAGGATAGGCTAGGATAGTTTAGGTTAGAATAGGCTAGGATAGGTTAGGATAGGTTAGGATAGGCTAGGCTAGTCTAGGTAGAGTAGTCTAGGATAGGTTAGGATAGGCTAGGCTAGTCTAGGTAAAGTAGGCTATGATAGGTTAGGATAGGTTAAGAAAGGATAGGATAGGTTAGGATAGGCTAGCATAGGCTAGGCTAGGTTAGGCTAGTCTAGGTAGAGTAGGGTAAGATAGGTTATGATAGGTTAGGATAGGCTAGGATAGGTTAGGATAGGCTAAGATAGACTAGGCTATGATAGGCCAGGCTAAGCTAGGTAGAGTAGGCTAGTCTAGGTAGAGTAGGCTAGGATAGAGTAGGCTAGGATAGAGTAAGATAGGTTAGGATAGGTTAGGATAGGCTAGGATAGGATAAGATAGGCTCGGATAGGCTAAGATAGACTAGGCTAGTCTCAGTTGAGTAGGCTAGGATAGGTTAGGATAGGCTAGGATAGGTTAGGATAGGCTAGGCTAGAGTAGGCTAGGATAGGTAAGGATAGGATAGGTTAATCTAGGTAGAGTAGTCTAGGATAGGTTAGGATAGGCTAGGCTAGTCTAGGTAGTGTAGGCTAGAATAGATTAGGATAGGTTAGGATATGCTAGGATAGGTTACGATAGGCTAGGATAAGCTAGGCTAGGTTACGATAGGTTATGATGGACTAGGATAGGTTAGGATAAGCTAGGCTATGATAAGTTAAGATATGCTAGGATAGGTTAGGAGAGGTTAGATTAGGCTAGGCTAGTCTAGGTAGACTAGGTTAGGATAGGTTAGGATAGGGTATGCTAGTCTAGCTAGAGTAGGGTAGGATAGTTTGGGATAGGCTAGGCTAGGCTAGGCTAGTCGAGGTAGAGTAGGTTAGGATAGGTTAGAATAGGCTAGGATATGTTAGGATAGGATAGGCTAGGATAGGCTAGGCTAGTCTAGCTAGAGTAGGCTAGGATAGTTTAGGATAGGCTAGGGTGGGGTAGGATAAGCTAGGCTAGGCTAGGCTAGTCTATGTAGAGTAGTTTAGGATAGGTTAGAATAGCCTAGGATAGGTTTGGATAGGGTAGGCTAGGCTAGGATAGGCTAGGCCATGCTAGGCTATTCTAGGTAGAGTGGGCTAGGATAGGATAGGATAGGCTAGGATAAGTTTGGATAGGGTAGGCTAGGCTAGGCTAGGCTAGGCTAGTCTAGGTAGAGTAGGCTAGGATAGGTTAGGATAGGTTAGAATAGGCTAGGATAGGCTCAAATAGGCTAAGATAGATTAGGATAAGCTAGGATAGGCTAGGATAGGCTAGGCTAGTCTAGGTAGAGTAGGCTAGGATAGAGTAGGCTAGGTAGAGTAGGCTAGGTTAGACTAGGCTAGTTTAAGTAGACTCGTCTAGGTAGAGTAGCCTAGGATAGAGTAGGCTAGGCTAGGCTAGGATAGGATAGATTAGGATAGGCTAGGATAGATTAGGATAGGTTAGAATATGCTAGGATAGGGTAGGATAGACTAGGCTAGGATTGGCTAGTCTTGGTAGAGTAGGCTAGGATAGGTTAGGATAGGTTAGGATAGGCTAGTATAAACTAGGTTAGGATAGGGATTTCCTTGCCTTTCCTTGTCTTTCCATGCCTTGCCTTTCCTTGCCATGCCATGCCTTGCTTACTTAGCCTTGCCTTGCCTAGTCTTTCCATGCCTTGCCTTCCCTTTCTTTGCCTTGCCATGCCTTCCCTTCCCTTCCCTTTCCTTTCCATGCCTTTCCTTGTCTTTCTTGTCTTTTCATGCATTGGCTTGCCATGCCTTGCCTTGTCTTGCTTGCATTGCCTTGTCTTGGTTTGGCTTGGCTTGTCTGGGCTTGCCATGTTATGTCTTGTCTTTCCATGACTAGACTTGCCTTGCATTTTCTTGCCTTCCCTTATCTTACCTATCCTAGTCTTTGCTTTCCTTTCCTTCCCATGCCTTGCCTTGCCTTCCCATGCCTTCTTGCCTTCCCATGCCTTGCCTTGACTTGTCTTTCCATGCCTTTCCTTGCTTTCCTAGCCTTGCCTTACCTTACCTTGCCATGCGTTGCATTTCCTTGCCTTGCCAAGCATTGCGTTGTGTTGCCTTGCCTTTCCCTTCCTTGCTTTGAGTTGCCTTGCCATGTCTAGCCTTGCCTTTATTTTGCTCTCCTAGCCTTGCCTTGCCTTGTCTTTCCATGACTTGCCCTAACTTGCCTTTGCTTGCCTATCCTTCCCTTCCCTTTCCCTACCTTGATTTGGCTTGGCCTGGCTTGGCTTTCCTTTCCTTTCCTTGCTTTGCCTTGTATTTCCTTGCCTTGCCTTACCTTCACATGTCTTTCCTTTCCTTTCCTTGTCTTTCCATGCCTTTCCTTTCCTTGCCATGCCATGGCTTGCTTACCTAGCCTTGCCTTGCTTAGTCTTGCTATGCCTTTCCTTCCCTTTCCTTGCCTTACCGTGCCTTGCCTTCAATTACCTTGACTTGCCTTGTTTTTCCACGCATTGGCTTGCCATGTCTTGCTTGAATTGACTTGTCTTGGCTTGGCTTGGCTTGCCTGGCCTTGCCATGTTATATCTTTTCTTGCCATGACTAGCCATGAGTAGCCTTTGCTAGCCTTGTCTTGCCATCCATTGGCTTTCCATGCCTTGCCTCTTCTTTCTTGCATTGCCTTGCCTTGGCTTGGCTTGGCATGCCTGGTCTTGCCATGTTATGTTTTGTCTTGCCATGATTGTCCTTGCCTTGCTTGCTTAGGCTTGCCTTGTCTTTGTTTTTCTTTCCTTGCCTTACCTTGCCTAGCCTAGCCTTTCCTTTCCACCCCATGTATTTCCCTTCCTTGATTCTCTTGCCATGCCTTTCCTTGCATTGCCTTGGCTTGCTTTTCTAGCCTTGCCTTGCCATGCGTTGCCTTTACCTACGTTGCCTTTCATTGCCTTGATTCAACTTTCCTTACCAAGATTTGACTTTCCTTGCCTTTACTTTTCTTGCTTGTCCTGTATTGCCATGCCTTTTCTTGCCTTGCCTTTCCATGCATTTTGTTGCCTTGCCTTGCCTTACCTTACCTAGCCTAGTCTTCACTTTCCTTGCCTTCCCATGCCTTGCCTTGTCTTGCCATGCCTTGCCTTGCTTTCCCAACATTGCCTTACCTTACCGTGCCATGTGTTGTGTTTCCTTGCCTTGCCAAGCATTGCGTTGTGTTTCCTTGCCTTTCCCTTCCTTGCTTTGAGTTCCCTTGCCATGTCTAGCCTTGCCATTCTTTTGCTCTCCTAGCCTTGCCTCGCCTTGTCTTCCCATGCCTTTCCTTGACTTGCCTTTGCTTTCCTATCCTTCCCTTGCCTTTCCTTACCTTGTTTTGGCTTGGATTTCCTTTCCTTGCCTTGCCTTTCCTTGTCTTTCCATGACTTGCCTTGCCTTCCCATGTATTTCCTTGCCTTTCCTTGTCTTTGCATTCCCAACCTTTCCTTGCCTAGTCTTGCCATGCCTTTCCTTCCCTTTTCTTGCCTTGAGTTGCCATGCCTTTCCTTGGCTTGCCTTGCCATGCCTTGCCTTGTATTTCTTGTCTTTCCATGCATTGGCTTGCCATACCTTGCCTTGTCTTGCTTGCATTGCCTTGTTTTGGCTAGGCTTGGCTTGCCTGGCCTTGCCATGATATGTCTCGTCTTTCCATGACAATCCTTACCTTGCCTTTTCTTGCCTTGCCTTACCTTATCTAGCCTAGTCTTCGCTTGCCTTGCCTTCCCATGCCTTGCCTTGCCTTGTCTTGCCATGCCTTGCCTTGCCTTTCCTTGCTTGCCTAGCCTTTCTTTGCTTTCCTAGCCTTGCCTTGCTTTCCCTGTGTTTCCATGCCTAGCTTTGCCTTGCCTTTGCTTGCCTTGCCTTACCTTACCTAGCCTAGTTTTCGCTTGCCTTGCCTTCCCATGCCTTCCCTTTCCTTCTCTTGCCATGCCTTGCCTTGCCTTGCTTTCCTAGCCTTGCCTTACCTTACCTTACCATGTGTTGCATTGCCTTGCCTTACCAAGCATTGCACTATGTTTCCTTGCCTTTCCCTTCCTTGTTTTGAGTTGCCTTTCCATGTCTATCCTTACCTTTATTTTGATCTTATAGGCTTTCCTTGCCATGTCTTTCCATGCCTTGCCTTGACTTGACTTTTCTTACCTTGCTTGCCTATCATTCCCTTCGCTTTCCCTACCTTGTCTTGTCTTGGCCTGGCTTGGCTTGCCATTCGTTGCTTTGCTTTGCCTTGTCACCTTGCCTTGCCTTCCCATGTCTTTCCTTGCCTTTCCTTGTCTTTCCATGCCTTGCCTTTCCTTGCCATGCCATGCCATGACTTACTTACCTAGTCTTGCTTTGCCTAGTATTTCCATGACTTGCCTTCCCTTTCCTTGCCTTGTGTTGCCATGCCTTGCCTTCCCTTACCTTGCCTTGGCTTTCCATGCCTTGCCTTGTCTTTCTTGTCTTTCCATGCATTGGCTTGCCATGCCTTGCCTTGTCTTGCTTTCATTGCCTTGTCTTGGCTTGCATGGCTTTGCCATGTTATGTCTAGTCTTTCCATGACTAGCATTGCCTAGCCTTGCCTTGCCTTACCTTACCTATCCTAGTCTTTGCTTCTCTTTTCTTTCCTTGTCTTCCCTTCCCTTGCCTTGCCTTTCCATGCCTTGTCTTGACTTTCCTTTGCTTTCCTATCCTTCCCTTTCCTTTCCCTACCATGTCTTGGCTTGGCTTGGCTTGGCTTGGCTTTCCTTGCCTTGCTTTGCCTTGCCTTACCTTAGCTTGTCGTGCGTTGCATTGCATTTCCTTGCCTTGACAAGCATTGCATTGCGTTGCGTTGCCTTTCCCTTCTTTGCTTTGAGTTGCCCTGCCATGTCTAGCCTTGCCTTTCTTTTGTTCTCCTAGCCTTGCCTTGCCTTGCCTTGCTTGCCTATCCTTCCCTTGCCTTTCCCTACTTTGTCTTGGCTTGGCCTAGTTTGGCTTGCCTTTCCTTTCCTTGCTTTGCCTTGTCTTGCCTTTCCTTATCTTCCCATGTCTTTCCTTGCCTTTCTTTGTCTCTCCATGCCTTCACTTTTCTTATCATGCCATGCCTTTCTTACCTAGCCTTGCCTTGCCTAGTCTTATCAATCCTTGCCTTCCATTTCCTTGCCTTTCCTTTCCATGCATTGCCTTCCCTTTCCTCGCCTTGCCTTTGAAATATCCCTAATCCGGCTGATCAAGATATTTGCTACTGTTCTACTGCTCTGGCGTGTAGATCTGATACACTTGGGGTTTCTGGATGCGTTTTAACTGGGTGATTGAGGTGTTCTTCAGTTATTGTGTTTGCATGTGGGTTATTATGGTTGCATGTCGGTTATTACAAGTGCATGTTTCATAATAAAGGTTTAACAATCATAAAAAGACGCATGCAAGATTATATAAGGACAACTGCTCAATATCATGAATAATAATCGTTCATGCATGGGAATACAAATAGCCTACTGAAATATAGAGTCTAGATGTCAGTCAGATCTAAGGGATTTGTACTGGAATACAATCAAATAACAAAAGAAATACCCGTGACCGCAAGAAGACAACAGATCTGCTACATGCACGGATAGATAGGCAAAAATAAGCGATCCCGGTGAAGCACGGTGACCGCTACCAGCTGGAAAACTTGATCTAAAGAATCCACCATCAGAATGAGCTCGAAACTGCTCCAATCAATGCGCCCTGGCCTCTACACTAGAAATACTATCTGACGGAACTCAGATCGGGTCTCTACGGCTCTGGATATGGACCCTTGGGGGGTTTGCGCCCCTCCTTGGGCACTAAATGCACCCCAAAGGATTTCACTGTCGGAATCTGCTGCTATGTAGCTCAAAACGATTGTCTCATCCAATGAAGAAATGGGTCAGAAGGGTTTGGTTGGATCTGATAGGAAACCCCTACATGCAAGGTCAAATGATGGTCTAGAATGAATGTGCCGAAAATGGTTGTATGGGTCAATCTGCAAGATTCCACTGTCGAAATCTGACGAAGAATGGCTCAATGGAAGCGCCCTGGCTGGATCTCTAATGGGTCGAAATGAATCTGCAATCAGGACCACGGTCTACTGCAGATCTCTGAATCTCCCAAATGACTTGCGCCGTCCTTGGATGAACTGCGCCCTCCACAATAATCTCTCCTGAAAAGAACGGTGAAATACCTGGATGGTATCTCCGATGGGCTAGGGTGTGTCTCTCAAAACCAAAACCGATCAAGGGTGATGGTTTCCTCCAGAAATCCACAAAACAGTAAGGTCGGCTCTCCTCCTCCTCTCGGAAGTCTCAACATCAAATCATAACAATGCATAATGAGGAATTAGGTCAAATTCCTCTCTTTATATCTTTCCCGACCTAATTCTTCATTGACATCATTTAACCTAGGCGCCTTTCCTCCTAAGTGAATTATTTGTCAATTAAGTCGCCCCCCTTATCACCTTTTCATTCTAATTTTTCGTTGACTTAGGCTTAAGTGACTTTTCCTAAGTATTTAGGCTTAATTTATCATTTAGCCTTAATTCCTCCTTATTTCTCCATATGGTTCCCTGTTTGTGCCTGACTGTAGTCTACGGGAACATATAGACTACTAAGTCACTCCCTACTGGCCTAATCTTGGGGACGGGACATCACAGTCCTCCCTTCCCGATATTTCTTGTCCTCAAGCAACATCAATCCTGGGTGCTGCAAAATATGCTCTCCCTCCCATGTGGCATCCTCCACTGGAAGACCCCTCCATATAACCAAGCACTCTCTGATGATCCTTCTCCTCAACCTGTGTTCTCTCTGCTCTAGTACCTCCTCGGGTACTAGTTCCAACTGACCCTCCTCATCCAAGGGTGGAAACTCCTGTGAAGTGATAATTTGTTGTCCCACCACCTTTTTAAGGCAAGAGACATGAAAGACGTTATGGATCTTGCTACCCTCTGGTAGCTCTAGCTCATATTCCACCTCGCCTATTCTTCGAATGACTCTGTATATCCCATAGAACTTGGGCTTCAATTTATCTGCTTCGCTCCTCTTCAAGGAGGACTGTTGGTATGGCTGTAATCGCAGGAAAACCAAGTCTCCTACCTCAAAACTGCGCTCAAATCTATGTCAATATGCATATATCTTCTGATGATTCTGAGTTGACTGCAAGTTCTCCTTTGCTGATTGCAATATTCTCAGACTCTCCTCCACCCAATCCTTAGCCCCCGGAACCCTGATGTCCCCAAATGCCGCATCTATAAAGGAGGGTGCATCGTATCCATACAATGCCTTGAATGGTGATATCCTGATGGACATATGATAAGTGGTGTTGTAGCAATACTAACTCATATGTAACCATTTCACCCAAGTGCGTTGTTGTCCCCCCACATAGTTCCTCAGATACCCTTCCACCCATTTGTTGGCGATCTCTATCTGCCCATCTGTCTGTGGGTGGTAGCTGGTACTCGTAGCTAACTCTGTTCCTACCAATCTAAAAATCTCCTGCCAAAAAGCGCTGATGAAGCGCCCATCTCTATCACTGACTATCTGCCTGGGTAACCCGTGCAACCGGAATACCTCCCTGAAGAACAACTCTGCTACCTGTATGGCCTTGTAGTCGGTGGGTATGGCAAAGAAATGTGCGAATTTGGTCAATCTATCAACCACTACAAATATACAGTCCCTTCGCTGCACCCTAGGGAGGCCTGTAATGAAGTCCATGGAAATGCTCTCCCATTTCTACTCTGGAATGGGTAGAGGCTGAAGTAACCCTGCAGGATGTGTCTGCTCAGACTTGTTCTACTGACAAGTCGTGCACTCCCGTATGTGTTTCAGCACGTCATCCTTGAGACCCTTCCATGAGAATCTCTCCCTGATCTACCTATAAGTTTTGAAGTATCTCTGATGCCCTGCTATTGGTGAATCGTGACACACCTTCAGAA
>JASDQU010585437.1:0-40537 GCA_032191745.1 Picea mariana
TAACACTTTCCTAGTGGGTTAATAGGTCCTACAAAGTCAATAGCCCATTCCTCGAATACTTGTAATGTTAATTGCAGTGTCAAAGGAATCTAATCCCTTCTAGAAGGTTTTCCTACTCTTTGACATATGTCACAGGCTCTGTAGTATTCCTCAGCATCCTTATGTAAAGTAGGCCACCAGAGGCCAGTTCTGAGAACCTTCTGCACTGTTGCTTTCCCTGCAGAATGTCCTCCTGCAATGCCTTCATGTGCTTATACAAGAATCAATTGTCTTTCTTCCTCCATAATGCATCTCCTCAAGATCTCATCTGGTCCCATCTTATACAACTGTCCAGCTATGAGTTGAAAGTTGGCAATGCGAACTACAAACGATTTCTTCTGAATGAGTGTATACTTGTGAGGTTCCATTCCTGTGGAAAGGAACTAAACTATCTCAGCGAAGTGATCATCGACTTTTCTGATGGCCAACAACTATGCATCTGGTAGTGTATCCTCCATAATGGTAGGTTCCTCTCTATGTTCTAACCTGGATAAGTGACCGGATCCTTTATTCATTTTTCTTGGCTTGACCATAATCTCAAAGTCATACTCCTATAATAGTAGTATCCATCTGCATATTCTTCCCCCCAACACTGGCTTGTTGACTAAGTACTTCAATGTAGAATGATCAATGAACATCTTAAAATGTCCTCCCAGCAACTAGTGTCTAAAATTCTGCAACACATAGACCATAGCTAAGCCTTCTCTTTCAGTCGTAGTATAGTTCCTTTCAGTTGTAGAAATATTCTTGCTGGAAAAGGCTATAGGGTGGTCAATATCTCCTTCACTCGGCTATGATAAAAATGCTCCTAATGCAATTGACGAAGCATCAACATGAAAATTGAACTCCTTACTCCAATCTAGAAAAATCAAGATAGGCACAGTGACCATTTTCTGCTTTAGTGTATCAAAGCTCTGCTGGCATTCTTCTGTCCATTGGAACTTACTATATTTCTTTCGTAGCTTCTCCATAGGTGTTTTTATCTGTGCATATACCTTAATAAACTTTCTATAGTATCTAGTGTTCGCTAATGCAGTGCGCAACTGTCTAACCGAAGTGGGAGGAGGTAGATCAACAATGATGGCATTTTTGGAAGGATCCACCAACAACCCCTTCTTACACACAATGTGCCCTAGTAGCACTCCAAAGAGTGAAAATAAAATACACTTTTTCAGATTCAGGGCAATCTGACATTGCCTGCACTTATCTAACATCAATCACAAACATTCAATATGATTTTTCAGTAGGCTAAAGAAAGTCTAGTCATCGAAATATACTTCCAAGAACTTGTGTAAAAAGTCCTTAAATGCTTCTACCACCACCATGGAGAAGATGGCTGGTGCATTCTTCAATCCAAAAGGCATCACAATGTACTGAAAAGAACCCCATTCTGTTGCAAAGGTGGTCTTATGCCGCCCTTCCTTAGCGATGTTGATCTAGTGATAACCTGATAATCCATCTGTGAATGAGTAGACCTCTTGTCCTCCTACATTATCTAGATATTCGTCTGTAAAAGATCTAGGAAATGGGTCATGTAGACATGCATCATTCAGTTTTCTTAGGTCTACACAAATTCTAATTTCTTCTAACTTCTTATCTTGGACCACCATAGGGGTAATCCATTCAGATTCCTTAACTGGTTCTATGATTCCTGCTTCTAACATTCTGCCCAATTCAATCCTAACTTTCTGCTTGTATTTTGGATTCAGTCTATAGGGCCCTTGCTTGATGGGTCTTGCATTTGGTCTCAAGGGGATATTCATTTTTCCCATGGGCCCTTTAATGCCCTTCATGTCTTTGAAATTGGTTGGAAACAAGTCTTGATATTCATCTAAGAGCTCTGTGATCTTGCTAATAGTAGCATCATCCCAATAGTCTCCAAAACTTGTTATCTTAGGTGTTTGGTTCGTTCCAATGTTTACCTTCTTAATTTTAATGGGATGTCCCACAAATGGTAATTCAATCCATGGCCCTTCTATTTCTCTTTTTCCTTTAGTTTTCAAAATGTTTACATCCCTAGGGTCATCATGCTCATCAACATTAATATTGTAGCAATCCTGTAACTGCTGAAGAGGCGTAGTCCATTCATCTCCTTCTTGGTCAAGAGGGGGGTTAGGTGCCTCCTCAAAGACCTTTTGTCTTACAATTTGTAAGGCATGATCTACTGTAAGGTATTGAATTTAAAATAAAAATGTAGCTATAAAGTTCTGAGTCATTTCATACCAGTCTGTAGTGATGAGGCACAGTTCTTCTTCAAGATACCAGTTGATAGGCGTAGTATCCAAGGTGTTAATGAACTTATGCACCCACTGTTATTTAGGAATGTTGTTCTAGGCCTCCTCACAACTTCGCATATGGTCCTTAGGAAAAATATGGCCTATGTATCAAACTTTGCATCCTTCCGCTTGGTCTCAAAATCACACTGTCAATAAGGTGCGACATTGTACCCATTTGGTGATGTTCCTCTTGTGTGCTCCCCACCATCTAACTGGTGTTGCTTTTAAGGCTTCATCCAATGCCAACATCCTTTGTTGTACTGGTACAATTTTCTCGAATTCAACTAGAAATGTCTCTAAATGATTCAGACCATCAAATGTAGGAAGATTACTTACTTCTGTGCCAATCCAACGAACTACTCTGGTCAGTCTAACACACCTCCACGTAGAGACTTCATACATTCCGTTATACCAATTTTCCAATGCTTCTTCTGAGTCTGATGAACATGTAATTTCACTTCACCAGCTAATATTTCCATCGGCTATAGGATTAATGTAATCATGATGTCTTGCTATCATTTTATAGATGTTATCTAGATCATATGCACGGTCTTATTCCCTGATAGGTTCTGTGTATCTGCGACCTTCATCTGGGTCCAGAGGTTCCATGAACTTCATTCCATTAACTTCGAATGTCAATTTTCTCTTCTTTAGGTCAACAATAGATGAATTGTTGAAAGCCCAATCAATTCCTAACAACGTGGGATAAGGACAACTATCATCAACAATCTCAATCACTTAAAAGTCTACAAATGTCCTTACCCCATTGATTTCTATAGGGACATGCTCTAGTCTTTTAAAGGGGCTCACCGTCTGTTGATTATCCATCTTAAGCCTAATAGGAAAGTAAATCAATCTAGGTTTCCCCATCACTGCCCAAGTCTACTTTTTCATAACATTTACCTCTAATCCGAAGTCAAGGACCACATAGTCCACGTCGTAGTATTTAATGTGAGCACTAATGTGTAATTCCTTGTTTTTCCTTCTTTTCCTTAATACTTGATTCACAAATCTACTCAGCATAGGATCTAATCTTCCAATTTCATATTGTCTCACCAGGTGTTGTAATTCTTGTACAAAATTTTCATCTTTAATCAAATTGATAGAATTATATAAGAAGTCCATGAGCTTGCTTGCCTCTTTTCCTTGTCTAGCTAGGGCAGACTGATCAAATGTTGGTGGCATTTCACATTCCCTTACTTCTGGTTGTGCCTTAGATGAAGAAGCTTGTTCTCCTACAAATTATTTCCTTGCTTCCTCAAAAGTATGCCTCTCTCTCCTTGGATCAAACAACTGTGCCTTCTTTGCAGCTCTTATGATCCTTGATCCTTCTGTAGTCTTTCCTGGAGTTACATTGTCTTATCCTATAACAATGCCTCCTCTAGTAATCACAACGACTCTAGGGTCCTCCCTGTGAGGTTGAAATGATATTAGTTGTACTTGCTAGTTTCCTCCTCATCTCTCCTGGAGTTTGGCTAACAATACTAGACAATCTTCAATGACATGATCAAACAAATTACAGTAGTTACAAGTAGTGGAAGGGTACTGACAATACCTTTCCAAATGTCCTGGTTGTGCGCAGTTGTAGAAAATAATCTGACCTCAACCTCAACCCATACCTCCTCCTCATCCTCTTCCTCTGAATCCACCACGAGGGTTGAAGTTTCCTCTTCCTGGGGAGTTGAACTGTGCATTGTTTCCTTCTTGCTGTACTTCTCCTTGGATTCTATATGTATCCCTTGATCTTTCATGTATGAGATAATAATCCCTACAATCCTTCTCATCGTTTCCCATAGATTTGAATAATGTACAATAAATATTGGTAGGTGTCTAGACATATTTTTGCATATAATAAAATTCACCAGGGCAATGTCTAGTTCTACATACCTCACACTAGGGTACAATAGCCTGCTTCAAAGGACTAGGTTCTTCAGAGGCCAAGTATTCATGAAATAGGGGACAGTTCTCTTTGTCATGGCCTTCTAATTTACATCTGATAAACCATATATCTTCTCTTTTCTCTTTTCCTTTATCTTTATTCATATATTTGACCTGTAAAGATAAAATGGTTAACTGATTCAGAATCTGACTCATACCTGGACTGGATTATCCTACAGGGGATGATTCTAATTTTATGGAAGTATCCAATTCTTCATCTTGTGAAGCAACCTTTTGTTTCATCAGAGGAACTCTGATGTGTGGCAAGATAGAAGCGATGAACCATTCTTTATTTTGTTCGTCTGGGATCTGAAAACAAAAAAATGACCTGTTAGAGTCTTAAACCTCTGATCAAACTCCCAAACAGGTTCAGTCACCTTCTGCTTGATTTCCTTCAAACTGTAATACATTGTGACTCCGACTTAAGTTTCTTCAATTCTTCACTCAACGTAGTCTTAATGTCATTCAACGGTTTAGGCTGTCCAGGTCCTGAAGCAAACTTCATATGCCAATTCAGTGCGCGGTCCCTCAAGGTAGTACTAAACTTAGTTCTCTTAACAACTTCATCAGTGACTTTCTTAATACTCCATACATTTTTGCATAAGAACCAGTGATGGTCAGGATCTTCAGATCCATCTCCTCTAAAGATACGTAACCTCATTTCATATTCCATATATCTTCCTTGGTTTCTCGACTAAGTATTGTTATAGAAAGATTTGCCTCACCATTGTTATCTTGCACAGAGGGCCTTTTCCATTTCCCTATGCAGACTTATCACCCCTTTTTGATAAATCCAGAGATAAAAATAAAAATTTTCCACATATACTTGCCCTATCATCTATACAACAAATGTATACGTAGGCTGCTCCACTACATCCCGCGTACATCGGGATTTGTGCCAAAAAATAAAAAAATGGAGTTGGGTTTCCATGTCACGATAAGAGATCTCTTATCCTTGGACTTCCATATACTAGAAAAATTCTGACTCATCCCTTCAGTTTCATTTTGAAGGCTATAAGAGCACAATTTTGAGCTATGGAAAAGGAGGAGAAAGCATTCAACTTTGAGAGCAAAGTTACTCTGGAGAAATTACTTCATATTGATTCTGCATCCCTTTGTCCCTCAAGTTTGAACACAGTGTTCAACCCCCAAGCTCTTTCCCTATTGTTGACAGAACCTCATTGTCTCTCTCCTTTGAGCTTGCCTTTGGTGGAGGATTGAAGTGGTGGAGGCCCAGTTGGAAGGAACTTGGTTCCTCGATTTCGAACCGTACCGACATGGAAGTCTGTAATGTTGACACTTATGTTGATCAATTATTAATAGAAATAATTCTTTCCCGTCCTATTGGTATCGTGCAGATATATGATTATTATCCATGGGCATGTTTGTAATGTTTATTAATGGATTATGCTATCTAATGTGATAACCCTTTTACATTATCACTATATACTTGCTTTGCTTCTTTGTTGAGAACTTATTGCAGCTATAAAGCTTTGGGTCGAAGTGCTCAATGGTGGAACATCATCAAACGTTGGATTGAGGTAGGACTCTTTCTTATCTTACGCATTAGTTTATATAGCATATAATGGAATTGAGTTGATTTCTGCAGTCATACCTGTCTGTTGTGTTTTACCCTTGGCCATAGAGAATTTTCCCCTCGTAACATAAATGGCGACTCCACTGGGGAGAGATCTTCATTTTAAGGGTTGAAGTAATTTTTCTTCTTGCATTGCTCTTTTTCCTTTGTGTTTCTTGTCGTATCGATGCTTAACAGATTCTATTCACTCTGTGTCTGAGTTTTCAGCCTTTTTTCCCTTGCCTAGCCTTGGTTTAAAGCCTGTACGCTCCTTTTTCCTTGAGAGTCACATACACACACGTTTTGCCTCTCTGCAAGATGCGTATATATGCACTATTCTCCTATGCAGTCGCGTATACCAATTTTCCTTGCTTGTTTGCTTGGTTTAGTGACTGCTGGGTGAGTTTTGATGTTTGCTGAGCCTTCTTAAGTCTCTGTAGTGCCTGTTGAGCTTCTCTGGGTTGACAGGAAGCTTTTTGGGAGTTGAATTTATGGGTGGAGTCTTTCTCATTGTTTTTAATTTTTTGGTTTTTCCTTCAGCCCTGGGCTGTTTGCTTGGCTACTTGATTTTCTGCTTGAAGTTATTTTGTTTATACATAGTAGAATTTATATATCAGGTTTCTTTTTAGTCCATGCATTTTCTCTTTAATATATTGAAAATACAAAAAAATAGGCATTTTTCATTGGTTAACATTTTTCATTAGCTTAGTACATTTAGGGAAAGATTTCATTTTACTTCTGAATTGCAGAGTTGAAATTGAAAATTGCACTATTTTTATTAGCATATCATTCATTGAATAGATAAAGGTAGACTTTGCATTATATTCATATTTATCTTTTGCAGAGTCATACCATCATGAGTTTCGCTTCCATACCCTTTTGAGTAATCACAACCAATAAAATTTACGCTTTAAACTAAAATTGATTAGTCATGATTTTATTTTTAGTGTGCACAAACTAGTCTAGGATTTAGGGCATTGGAATAGGATTTTGTGAGTAAACTTCTCCAAGGAAATTAAATCAACATATCTGTCTGAGACAGGGAGTTGATAAGTCCATTGTATAATTGGTAATATCAGGAGGCTTCACTCACACCAGAGTTAATCATGAGGTCGCACAAAGTTAGTTGAAGGGATAACCCCTGGATACTCACCTAGCGTTAGAGATATTTCTGCGGATTTATTCATATTTGGGGATCTTACTAGTACCCATACCTCTGTGAGAGGTGGTGCTTTCAAGGTTTTAGGATTTTCTACTCTGCCCATACGGTGATCCGGACTTACGACTGCTTGCATGTGAATCAATTATACAGTGGTTTATTAGTTGCTTGACTTAGGTATCTCATAGGTTACTTGTAGGGGTTATTCTGCTTGTTCTCTGGGTCAGATAGAGGTCGGACAACACACATCCTTTATGGATGATTACCTCTCCGAGGGGATCTGACCAACTGGTTTTTAAGCCCACGAGGGCCCCTATAACTGATTCTGTTACCTCCAAAATTTAGCAGGGAGTCTTAAGTCCCTCTTGGATGAGGCATACCTTCTTTAGCGAGGGAGGCCACTCAGCCACTTTAGCCTGTTTGCATGCATATTGGTCATTTGAATTTTTGGTATGCTCTTTGACTACTAGTTGGAATTAGGATATATTTGTATTTTGTGGAGTCATAAGTCATCATGGAGTCGGACCAGCCTCCCCGCCGGTCCCGTTGGTTGCTATAGTTACCACCGGATTTCGGGTTCTTTCCTTCTAAAAGGCGTAGAGTTTGTAGAAGTGGTACACACACATCCACTTTTTAGACTTGTGGTTCCACAAGGATGAGTACTGAGTCTAGTCTTCATAACACTGGGAGTTCTTCGACTCCTATACCCACTATAGTTAATGGAACCCCTTTGATTCCTGCAATCTCTATAGTTGCAGTGTCGAAGGATTATACTAGTACTATGGATTGGCCTATAGTTAATGCTTCATCTCTTGCCTCAACCCCTTTTGGGGGTTTCGGTCACTCGCTGGGTTACAATGTTTATTCCATCCCTATGGCTTCTAGTTTATTTTCTTATGGTATGCCTAACTTCACATCGCAGTTTTCAACTGCCATCCCAGCTGCTGGCCCCAACGCTAGCCTTGGACTTGGGGGAACTACACCCCCTTACACTCCTTTTCCATTTGGTGGTTCTCATATCCCCCAAATGAATCCTAATTTAGGAAGTGTCCCTTTTCTTAACCCTGGGTCTAATCCTTCTACAGCTGGATGGAGCAACCGAGATGGCGAACAAGTTTCACCTTACATCCCTATCTCTTCGGCACTGATTCTGACCAATACTTTTGGCATGACGAATCCACTTCAATCCTCTAGTTTCCCACCCGGAGGAGGTCAATCTTACACTTTGGGAAACCCCCAACCCGGATCCAATCCGGTGGGGGGCAATTTCCAAAACCCCCATCTCGGATATAATTCGGCTAGGGGCAATTTTCATAATCCTTATCAGAACATTCCTACTAGAATGATGCCCAACCCATCTTATACGAATCATCCCAGAGGAGGTCCTTATAATTCCAGATAGGGTTTTGGTCCTTACTAGAATCCTGGATGGAATGCAGTTCCTAACACAGAATCTTTCGCGGGAGTGTGCGGCCAGATGTCGCAACCCCATCTCCCTTTTCTGGCCATGCTTAATATGCTAGACTTGTCTAAGTTAATGAATGACCCGGTGAGTCATAATCCCACATGACCCCCTATCCCTACCAAACTTCTGTCAGACATTCCAAAGTTTGAAGGTAAGAATGGAGAGGACCCTGGTGATCACGTCACTACTTTTCACCTTTGGTGCTCATCGAATTCTCTGAACCATGATTCTATTAGATTACGATTCTTTCAACACACTCTCATTGGGGTTGCGTCGCAATGGTATATTGAGATACCTAGGGGGACATATTGGTCATTCCATCAGTTGGTGCTAGCCTTTCTCAACCACTTTCAATTGCCCATTCGTTATGTTGTTGGCCTTGAACTTTTGTCGACTCTATGCCAGGGTACCGACACTCACATCTCAGACCATATCCAGGAATGGAATAGACTGAGGTGGTTGATTAATACTCCTATACCCCTGACCTTTTTTCTAGAATGGTTCTTAAAGTCTTTGCATGCTCCTATCTCGAAGCACATTGCTACTTCTGGGGTATTCAACGAGGAAGAAACTATATTTAGAGCCCAACAACTCGATTTGATATATGCTCAGTCTGGGATGTTATATCACCTTCTTCTAGATGCATCACGACCAAATCATGATTCTAGACAGAATTCCAGACCTCATGCCCATGGCATTGTAGGTTCCGCCAATGTAAAGTCCAAAGACTCAGAAATGAAGTTTGCCGGAGGATCAGCCTCATCTGCATCCTCTATACCCACCCAATCGGTGGATGTACATTCAGTGCAATTGTCAAAGAATCCAAATGGTGACCAACAACCAGATGGGAATAAAAGGAAAGGAAGAAACAATCGTAAGGGTGGAAAGAATAATAATAAACCCAAGGACAAGGATAATAATGGGAAATAGAATGATAATACTAGAGAGGGAAACGTAAGGTAAAATTTTCTTGTAAACTTTGTACCGATGACCACCTTACACATTTATGCCCCAAACTCGTGGAGATTGCAAGGATTTTAAATCTATCGCCTGTTGTGCTGACAAATCCATTCCCACACAACCAACACTTAGCCTCGAGCTCTTTGACCACTGGAAATGCATCTGGTGGAAGTCAAAACCCACCGTTGCAGGATGGTAACCGTGTTTGTATCAATATGGTTGATGCAAAAATTGATATAGCCACATGCTCTCGATATTATAGCTCTTCAAAAGCTAGTACCAGTCTAGAAGCTCCCCCTCCCCCTTCAGAGATGAACTTATAGATTTATTAACTAGATCCACCACCTCGTATTCCAAAAGGAGTACTTAAGCACTCTACCCACAACCCTAATGCTAGAGCCGCCTAAAACTACTCTATTGTTGAGGATCTGGGCCAAACCCCTTGTGCAATGTCAGCTTTGGAGGTACTCTAGACATGTCCATCATAGAAGAATTTCTTACTCTCTACCTTAGGAGCTCTAGAACCTAGTGGCTCGAAAGTTATCAAGTTTGACATCATGGATGTGAAGCCTCACTTACCCTACCATGTGGATTTCCAAATCCACATGGAGTATTCCAAGTATACTATCAAATGAGAAGTTGTTGATGAAGGTGCTGCCACCTTCGTGATGTGCCTGGTCTATTGGAAAGCTCTCGATTCTCTGACCCTTTCCAAGTCGTCGAACATGTTGACTACATTCGATGGTCATTCCTTCTGCCCTCATGGTATTCTCCCCACCTTTCTGCTCCAGTTAGGTGGGAAGATGATAGAGGTGGAGGTAGAGGTAGTTGACGCACCTCTCGATTATAACCTATTACTAGGTTGCAATTGGACTTATGCTATGGTTGTTGTCGTATCATCCATCTTCCATGTACTTTGTTTTTCTCATCAAGAGGAGATCATGACTATCGACCAGTTATCCTTTGCATACTCTAGTCCTAATGCATCTGTTGGACTGTTAATCCCTGTGATCGACAATTCACAGCCGAAAACTGAGAATATTGGCGTCGGAATGTATTTTCCCTCATGGGTACTTTCAACTTCTTGGCACCGATTCACCACGTTTACACCATGTCTAGTAAGTCCACTTTTGCAGGGAGGTCCATTCCTTTCCACACTTCCTATTTTAATGATCCATGGACCCTACCTTCTCCGACTTCATTGTGTGAAGGACAGTTGCATGCTGGCATGGCTGTGCCATTATCGACAGTAGAGATTGTGTATCAAGCTATTCTTGACTCTTTCGTCAATCCTGATCCTGTTACCTCGTAGATGGATGAGGAGGATCATGTTATTAGGCTTGTATGGGCCACCTCATTATCTTGTTCGCATGATTTCCTAGATGAGACTTTTCCTTCGGATGAAGCCATCCTCGAAGCCATGAATGGTTCCAAGAGACCTTGGGATGACATGCATCATCGATCCTATTTTCTCCCACATCTTGAAAGAATCGAGCAAGATCATTTTCGTTCTACCTTGAGTGAGATAGTCGGTCATGCCATAGTTCCACTTGATACGCATGACATTTATGCTGAGGGAAATATGGCGAGTATTTCTCCTACCATCTTAATCGATATCTCTCGTACCCTTGGCAAGATTGAGATTGTAAATATAGGTGCGGATTGTTCGCCAGAAGAAATTTTGATCTACACCGATCTCTTCAAAGAATTTCGAGATGTATTTGCTTGGAGATCTGAAGAAATGCCAGGGATCGACCCTCAGATTGTTGAACATGAGATTAGAACTTACCTGGATGCTAAACCTATTCGACAATGTCTTAGAGCTATGAATCCTAGGACAACCCCTGCTATTAAGGTAGAAGTGGAGAAGCTGCTTAACGCTAGATTCATCTACCCAATTCCCTTGAACGAATGGGTATCCAATGTTGTTCTTGTAAATAAAAAGCAAGGAACCATCTGTGTGTGTATGGACTTTTGCGACCTGAATAGGGCTTGTCCTAAATATAACTTCCCCATGCCTTTCATTGATCATATTCTTGATGAGTGTGCAAGAAGCGAGATATTTTATTTTATGGATGGTTTTTTAGGCTATAACCAAATCCAGATCAAACCTGAGGACCAACACAAGATGACATTTATATGTCTTTGGGGTACTTTTGCATACCAAAAAATGCCTTTTGGCCTTAAAAACGCTAGAGAAACCTTCCAACGTGCCATGACTTTCACTTTTCACGATCTCAAGCACATAGTTAAAGCCTACCTGGATGATCTTGCTACTCACTCTCGCAAGAGAGTGGATCATGTTATACACCTTCGGCTAGTTTTTGAAAGATGTCGTTACTATAGAATCTGGCTAAACCCTCATAAATGCATCTTTTGCATTAAGTCTGGTCGTCTCTTAGGATTTTTAGTTTCTGAGACTGGGATCATGGTACATCCTCCTAAGCTTGAGGCAATACTTTAGTTGCCTCCCCCACACACAATTAGACAGCTTCAAGGTTTATAGGGAAAATCTAACTTTGTATTTCGGTTCATAGTGAATTATGCCAATATCACTAAGGGTTTCATGCACCTCTTGAAGAAAGACACCCCCTTTATTTGGGATGAGTGAGCCCAGGAGTCTTTTGACGCTTTGAAGAAAGCCTTGGTATCGACCCTTCTACTGAAATATCCTGATTACAATAGAGATTAGTTGTTGTGTATTGTCGCATCTGTAGAGATGATTGGTATGGGTCTAGTTCAGCGGGATGATGAGCTCCATGAGCACATCATCTACTATCTCAGTCAAAATTTAGTCAGTCCTGAGCTTAATTACTCTCACGTTGAAAGTATAGCTTTGGATGTTGTTCACGTAGTCCAACGCTTATGCCACTATATATTACTTTGCAAGACTATGGTGGTGGCCGATGTCAATCTGTTTCAATACGTCCTTACTAGACGTATCATCGAGGGAAAATATAATAAATCGATTGTCATCTTACAAGAATTTGATCTCGACTTCGCTTCGACCAAGTCTAAGAGATCACTAGTTTTTGTAGAATTAATATCCGATTTTCCACGACTAGACGAGGATGTTATCCATGTGGATTTGTTTGTAGAAGAATAGATTTTTCTTGTCTCGTCGTCTGATCCCTGGTATGGAGACATTGTTTTATATATTCAAAACTTGAAGTTTGCTCAACATCTCTCGCGAGATGATCGACGACATGTTAGATACCAAGCCAAAAAGTATACCATCATCGATAACACTTTGTATCTCCAAGGAGTAGATAATATCTTGCATTGTTTTTTTAACACATGAGAAAGTCGAGTCACTCCTAAATGATTTCCACAAAGGGGCTTGTGGTGGTCACCTATCCGGGCTTGTGACAACCCAAAACATCCTGTGAGCCGGTTATTTCTAGCTCACTATATTTAAAGAGTGTATCAAAGTAGTTAATAAGTGTCACCCCTACCAGGTGTTCACTTAGAAAATGCTCTCGCATCCAACCCCTCTTCACCCAGTCATCACCGTCAGTCCCTTCACCAAGTGGGGGGTAGATTTCATCGATTGCAACCCAACTTCGGTCGGGGGGCATCAACATATTATCGTGGTCGTCGACTACTTTACTAAGTGGGACAAGGGCATGCCTACCATAAAATCTGATGGGAAGACTGCAAACTTCTTTGTGTTCAACCAAATTATCTCCCAGTTCGATATCCCAAGTGAGATTGTCACTGATCATGGCAGTCACTTTCAGAATGAAATGATGGTAGAACTATCATCTAAGCTGGGGTTTAGACATGATCATTCATCCCCTTATTACTCCCAAGGAAAATGGGAAAGTAAAGGCCGTCAACATGTCTCTCAAGACCATTTTGCAAAAACTGTCATTCAGAGTAATTCCAATTGGCACATCATGCTATATCCCACTCTTTGGGCATACTGAACCTCGGTTAAGGCTGCCACTGGTTTTTCCCCTTTTCAGTTAGTGCATGGTGTGAAGTCGACCCTTCCTATTGAATGTGAAATCCCTTCTCTCAAAATGGCAGTCGAGCTCCTACCTGACACTTAAGATTTAGAGTGACGCCTTATGCACCTAAAGAGTCTTAACGAGCAGCGTCAAGACACCTTTATGGCTATCGAGGCAAACAAGAAACGTGTCAAGGTTCAGTATAACAAGTCTGTCTATTCCTGGTTGTATGTTGAGGGTGACTTGGTCCTATTGTATGATAAATCCAAAGAACTGCTAGGGGTAGGCAAGTTTAAACCCATGTGGGACGGTCTTTACATCGTGCGATGTGTCCTAGAAAAAGGAGCCTATGAATTAGAATATTATGAAGGGAATAAGTTGGCTGAGCCCATAAATGGGCTCTACTTGAAAAGGTACTATGCTTGAGCCCTAGGCTTGGGAAGAAATCTTTGTATACTAATGTAAATTTAGTGTATATACATCTCTTTCATCCTTTTCTTTTGTCTTTAGCTTTCTTATCGAGTTTTACCTTTGTTGGCAGATGTCAACGGAGTCTTCGGTCTACCTAGGATTCACATATGGAGCCAATCGTCATACAAAGAACTTAGCTTCCACCTCTTGGGTGGTTTACTCACTCGAGGGTTTGCTAGTGTCTTCATATGGCACATGCCTAGGGCCATCCACGAATAATGTGGCCGAATATAGCGCCATCATAGAAATTTTGTGCGATGCTATCTCGCATGGCATTCGCTCCATAGAAGTCTACCTGGATTCCCAGTTATTAGTATGTCTGTTGAATGGAATTTACTGCGTGCACGATCCTGCTTTACTCCGTTGATTCCTACAGGTACATCTCTTAGAACGACAATTTGATTTTATTACATATTATCACATTCCTAGGAGTTCTAATCATGTATCTGATGCCTATGCTAACTAAGTTTTATATTGGCATTTGTCACATTAATAAAGCAAAGAAAGCAATTAAATCAATGTACACATTGTAAGATATAAGTAAAGTCGAAGATATTTTTTTATATATTTCAAAATATGGTGTTTATCTTACAAAATTGGGGCTAAAACCCTCAAAACACATATACACCTGGTATACATACCCCATGACATCTACACCTGTGGTGCCAGATGTGTGTCAATGTAGAAAACCACAGTGTTTGTGAGACGCCGAAAGAGTTGTACCCATGCTCTAGGTACACCAACCACCTGTCGCTGCATGGCTTCAGGTAGATCCTCTACTTGAACCATAGGAATCCTCTGTGTCAAATGAGATAGGTTTCGCTGCACATTTTGTAGGACTCTCTCCACTTCTACTCCTGCTGCCTCATCTCCCCAGTTCCTCCTTATATGTCATAGGAGTCCCTCTGGCCATCATGGACCCATGTTTGCAATTACACAAGTGTCTAGTTAATACTCAAACACCATTCCAAAAATATTTTTGTTCCTTAAATACAAAAATACAAAAAATGAAATATTTAAAAATTTGTTACCTATATCACTGTAGGCATCCCCTGGTGGAAGTGACATATCATGATCTCCTTGGAAATCAATCCCCACATAGGGATATTCATCTAGTGCAATGATCTGCCGCCACCACTAGAAGAAAAAATCATCGTTGTAGGGCATGGTCACCCTACCTCCCCCCTGTCATCTCATGACCTCAATCCATCATACCATCGCTAGATCGCGTGGTCCTCTAAGAGAAACCTCCACTCTAGGTCCCATATCTAGAACCTGCTCGAAAAATAAGCTGCAAAGAATGGAGGGAAACCTGGAGTTTCTCTTACTCCCTTGTTTGCACTATGTCAACTGACCTTTCATATTGGTCAGCAGTGAGGTACACCAGTCGTAGACAATGGGTCTAGCACACTCTACCATGTAAAACATAAGCGGTCTCGATGATTGATGCAATGAGGCATAGCCTATGATCTTGGTAAGCACGAGCACGATGATCTTCAAACTGAGATTACTTATTGCCTGGATGGAGACTTGACTTCCCACCTTGTGAGTCCATGCTATACAGTGGGAATCGATATACTCTTCGATCTTCATTCCATTCCCTGCTCTACGTGACTTGAGGTTCACAACCTCCCCTCGGTGTGATAGACCAGTCAAGAATTAGATTTCCTCTACTTTGATCCTTAGTGGTTGTCCATCGAGGATAAATATTTTGCTATTAGGGTCCCAGTAACCCACCAACATCTCCAATAACCTCACTTGGGCCCTTATTCCTTTGAGAGCCCAAAATTTGTACAAACCACATCTTTTTAGAGCCACTTGAGCCACCGAATATCGTTCAACAGTTGCATCCACCTCCTCATGCTATTTCTCTCTCCATTTCAGGACCATCCTGTTGATATGAAGTTTAATTTTGTACCCCTTTAAAACTAAATCTTTTATTTTGTTAGTCGTGGAGCCACCCTTAGTCCTAAAAAAGAGTCAAAAGTCTTTTGATTTTTCGCATTTCGGGATTCAGAATTTCACAAGGCATGTTTTCTTAATTAACAACTCTAGATTTCCCAGTGCCGAAATCTCGAAAAGGCCTTATATTAAAGTAATAATAATAATAAAAAAAAAAGTAGGTTCTATAAACCCCGACGTGCGTTTCACAAAGTATCCTCTAATTGTGATTAATTAAACTCTTAAACACGATCAACAACTTAATCTTTCACGTTTTGGGTTTCTTTGTATCAAAGTGTTGTTAAAGCGCTAGCCCTTGAACTCCCAGTCCCCGATTTTTCAAAAAGGAAGAAGTTAATTACTAATCTTAAATGATTAAAGCATTAATATAAGTAATTAGCATCTAAACTAATCCCATCACAATTTTTTGATTCGGGGTTTTCTTATGACATACCTCATGGGTACAGGATCCCCGAAATGATGAAATGCGAAATCACATTTTTTTTTTTAATAAAGTTTAAGATGATTTTAAGTTAATTTAAAATGGGATTAATAAGGATTAAAACGAATTTTCGCGTTTCACATTTCGGGATTTAGTGAAAGAAGTCCTTTTAAAGCTCCAGTTTGAAATCGTCGATACACAGTAATATTTGCAACGGACGGATAGAGATATTTTTGACTTAACTGCGTATCTTTGGGAATATCTTCCCCATTAAGACATTAAAGTTTTACCACCTGTCTCAGTACACACGTCGTAAGAAGAGTTAAAGGTTAATAGAGGATTGGTTTATTTTTTCGAATTTCATTTTTATCGTTTGAATTCATAAGTGAATTGCATTAAGCAAGCTTACACATTTTTATCTATGATAGGAATTCATCCTAAAAATGAACATTATGGCACCTAGAAAGGCACCTAAGAAAAGTGAAGAAGAAGCTCAAAGATCCATCCCAGAAGGAGATTTCGTGTCTGATACTACACCGCATGCCATTGATTCCATCAAATCCTGTAGGAAAATTTTCGAAACCCTCGACTACCAAATCAAGAATTTTCCCAACGATTCTGAAAACAAACTCTAGGACATACCAGAGTCTGAACTTCACAAAGTGGCTACGCACCCACGACTCATGACTTACAACGATATGATTAGTTGGGCTTTAAAGAGGATAGACGTGTAGACAAGAAGCATTTTGGACAATCAAGGGGTCGTCATCGTCTCTTTTAGACTGGAGCATATAAAAGTAATGTACAAACTATCTCCCAATTCTAAACATATTTATAACAAAGAATTCGTAAGTGAATTTCAAAGGAAAGAATGCATAGAGGCAGACCAAACATACCCCAGCATAATCAGAGACTGGTGGAGACACCCACCAAAATTCAGGTCCAATACACATAACGTGTATGCCACAGCCTCTAAGTTGTGGGAAGAAAATGCTAAAGATTCTTTTTATGAAATTTGTCATTTCATGGTGATATCGGTGCATCAGATGATGTATGGCTTATGTGGCTATGATGTTATGTAGACTTTTCGGAAAGAAAAGTCCTACCCATTTTCCTGTAAAATGGGTGCCCCTTTTACCTGAAGCAGCCGAAGGCTATAGCTTCAATTGGAACAAAATCCTATTAGACAACCTAGCTAAAGAGGTTATGGAGTATCAAACTGTGAGGTCTAGTGGTAGACCAGTAGCGTTTTACATCATGGACACTATATGTTTCACAACTCCTTTCCCTTTGATGAATTGGAGTTGGAACCCAGCTTTCCCTGAACCGATTCATGAATATCATTCTAGGTTGTGGGAAGAAAATGCTAAAGATTCTTTTTACGAAATTTGTCATTTCATGGTGATATCGGTGCATCAGATGATGTATGGCTGTGCACCTCCCCGTATTTCAGATTTATTCATAGAAAACCTCAAGGAGGTTTCTGATTAGTTTATTGAGGAGAATTTCTCGTATATCAAGGTCTTCATATGTTCTATCCCTCCTCATGCACTTCCCAAATTCCTCCCTGACAGATTGGTATGTAGGGAGGTAGCTCATCAGATAATAACAGGCAGTATTGGGATAGAGCAGAGGATTTCTCAAAAGAAATTTTGGCCAATCTTTCCCGTATAGATTGGAAGGTTTTCACTACTCAACTTGGGTCATTCCAAAGTTGAAGATGCAACTCTTGAGGAGGTCAAGTTGGTGAATATTGAACACAAGAAACACGACTCTTATCAAACAGTGGGGAGACACATGGATCATTGTGGCATGAAAGCATTTGAACATGAGGAATCCCCTCGTGATGACATTTTCAAAGGGTTCAAAACCTACGAAGAGGTTTTAGGCAGGGTACAGACGTTATCATCCGACTTGCAAACCAAAATTCTAGCCTTCCAGAGACATAAACGGAGCGGTTTTCCCAAGGTATTACAGGGTGAAGAAACAACATCCACTCCAAAACATGAAAAAATTACCCTAGGCTTCAGACAAAAAGCACAAAATAAAGCAAACACCGAAGAAAACCCACAGGATGTCGAAGGATCTTCACAAGAAAAAGAAGTCCCACATACAGAGAATCCAGGAGCAGAAGCAGAAAAAAGGTTTGAGGCACCTCCCGAGCCCAGCCAATCTACCCCCCTTCATCATCTACTATTCATATTGATACTCCCAAGACAACAGGCAAAGAAAAATCCACAGAGTTGGGTAATCCCATCACTTCCTTAACCCCTTTACAATCTACTTTTGGGTTGCCTTGTGTAGGAGTCATATATGCTAGTGACCTCGACCCTATCTCTAGAGAAGAAATTCCTCCCTCTGATTACTTCTTCAGTAAAAAGAGGAAGGTTGTATTAAAATAGGAGATGTATATGAGAGAAAGTGGTATGGTAAAGAAACACAAGGTGTTGGTGGATGGACAAAACTTGGAAGAGGGAGATTTTGCTACAGAGGTGGCAGGCTCCATGGGAGCACTGGCAACAACAAATCAATTCACTGTTAGCAATATGAGAGAAAGGTTGGAACAAAGTAACCTCAGAACAACCCAGTTGCAAGATCGACTAAAAGATACCGAGAAAAATATCAAAGAAAAAATAAATAAAGGCCTAGAGAAGGCTAGAGCTGCTGACAAGCAAGAAATTCAATCGGTTAAGTCAAGTCTAGATGAGATGAAAGAGAAGATGAAGACTAGCCAAATATAGGTTATTCGGAAAGAAGAAATGGTAAGACAACTGCAGGCTAAATTGAATTCAATAGAAGGCCAGGTTATAGACCTGAAATTTTTTCAGGACCAATCATTGGAAGTACATGTGAAGGTAGAAGCCGAGCAACAAAAAGTAATCTCCCAAGTACAAATTATTCAAAATTATTTCCAAGAAGTAAGAAATTCTTTTGATAATATTATTTTTAAAGAAAAAGAAGCTAAAGAAACAAGGGCCACTTTCCAAAAGGTAGTTGTATGTTCTGAAAATGAAGAAGTATTGAAAATTTTAAAGCTTTCTTTCATAGAGCAGATTAGAGGTGATATCATGCTCAAGGTATGGGAAAACAATATAGCAGAATATAAGAAAATAATCAAAGAAATCAAAGATTATTGTGAAAGAATCTTTGATTTATTGGACAAGGAATCATTATGTATTGTAAGAGACAATTGTACTGGGCAATTAGGACAGATAAACATTATAAGACACTAGTTGAATTTCAAAGAGAGTCTGAACAAATTTCAAATTCAAATTTCACAGTTAAAGGAAATGGATGTTACCCTAGTAGACAGGTGGCTAGTGAATCCTAACTTAAAATTTCAATAAATTAAGTTTACTGGTAAGGAGATTGAAGATCAATTTCCAGAAACTCAGAGAAAATTCTATTTATTTGAAGCAAAGGATCTTCCAGAGCCTCCCAGAAATTTCCTACAACTTTTGGAAAAATGTATTGAATGTAACAGGTCAAAAGAAGGAGATACTTCAGTAAAACAATAAAGCATCATTTTGAAAACTTATATTATCAAGATGATATGAAAATAAATGATAATCATGCAAACGGTTGAGGTTTGCAATTCTTGTAACTATTTTCCCCTAGGAATTAGGAGATCACCAAGCAACAATCATCATGGATTTGGTATAAATATAATTTCAGGATACTGATCTAAGGATTTTTCTGGGTGCATTGTAACGAATAATTTGAAGATATGTTTGAATTAATACAAATACAGATTGAAGATTCCAGATCTGGTCAAGTTTGAGTTATATGTTTCCCTGTTGTTTCATATTTTTCATATATCTCTTTAATGAATGCTTAACTACAATTTAGTGAAACCTCTACTGTAGTAAACAGTTATTCTTGCAATTTAATCATTTACAACTTTCCTCTGTATCGGCTATCAACAGATATAATACCTGAAAATGTTTTAAATTTCAATATCATACGCTTCATGTAGATTTTTTCCTGATTATTTTCTTCTCCTGCCAACAAAGTGAGATTCCTCTTTAATTGATGCCTCACCCTGCTTGACAACTTTATGTTTTCTCTTCACTTCATGCATATCCCCTTTTTTGAAATCTAACTCAGATACCAGAAATGGCCTTTGGTTTTTTCACACTATTAATTCAAGGTTTTTGGAGTTCTTTTTACATGTTTTGAAGCAGAAATAGTGAACTCTTGAAGAAAACACAAGTTTTTACCCTTTCTATCCTTTTCACCCATGACTATCCTAGTCACAAGACAACACCATCGAACCTGGAATATCAGATCAAAAGAGAATTTATTTGAATTTAATTAACACCATCTTACAGACAACAAACAACCGGGTTGAGTTAGAACACTCATGGGCAGTTCTTGAAAGAGACATTAGCATCCAGGAAAACTGGGAAGCTAGACATAGACTGTTAAGGAAGCAACAATAGAACTTTTCATATAACCTACCTTTTTATCCTTAGCCCTCTCTATCTTTTCAGATACCTTGAGGGTGTACTTTAGAGCCTTAAAGTACAAACTCAGGAACAACATCTTTTTGGTGCCGTTGTCGAGGACGAAGAAATGAAGATTTTCCTTGGGAAGAACGACATTGACATTTTCTATCTTTGATAGTGAACAAAGATCGAAAACCTTATAAGGCTACTCTTACCTTTCACTTGGTGACTCCATGATAAATAAACTGGCTTTTAACCGAAATAATACCAGAAGAAACCGAGATGACAAACAGAGTTCTCTTGTTCCAGATCTAGAAAAAAAATTAAAATCAAGAAGATATCTTAAACAGATTGTATCATCGACAAATAAGTCTTTTCAACCTAAAATTACAGAGTCAAACACTAGATATCTTCTCGAACGATCGGATACCCCAACATATTACGGGGAATTACCTACCAATAAGATTACAACCTTTGAGCCTCGTTTGGTCTCGCCTGATTTTAAAACTAAGATTTTCCCAATCGTTTCTTCCACCAACAGAGGTAAAAGATCCACATCACTTCCCGCTTCGATTGACACTTCATCACTTCACGAAGTCCATTTTCCTATCTCTCAGAATTCCTACGACCATCCTATTCTTCTCGACACAACTCCTGTTGATTCTCTTTTATATTCACCCTGTGAGTCTGAAGAAACTAGTCCAATTTTCCCTAGTTCCCCTTCTTCAAGTTTTCTGTTTCTCGATAACCAATTTCCTGAAACCCTTCTTCATAATTTCCAAGCAACAACCTCTAAATCATCAATGTCTTTGGCAAGAGGAGGTGCTGTTGGAGGAAGAGTAGGCAGCCAAGTACCACCCCCTAGAATCTTTGCAAAGGTGGCTGCTAGATATGCCCCTTTGATCCTCCTAGTTCCCCTACATGATTTACCTAAAAATTACATGAAGAATATTCTGAAATTCACAGGAGAGGGTGATTTGACTGTAGTTGAACACATTAATTTCTTTTACCAATTTGCCGATATCCTTGGACTCGAACACAAAGATGTCTATTTGAGACTCTTGGTTCAAACTTTTGAAGGACAGGTAAGAACTTGGTTCTGAGGCTTAGCAACAATATCTATACCATCTTATGAGGAACTTGAAAATGCTTTTATTAGATAGTGGGGGGGGAAGGAAAGACCATATCTATTATCTAACTGAATTTGGGGCTCTAAGAAAGAAAAACTCTAAATCAATCCTCGAGTTCACTTAGAGGTTCAATAAATTGTATAATAAGATCCCAACCGAAATCAAACCCTCCCAACCTACAGCGAAAGTAACCTTCACTGGGGCTTTCGACCCTGATTTATCCCTGTTATTGAGTGAGAGGATATCATTAGACCTCACCAAGATGCAAGATGATGCCTTAGAAATTGAGTCAAACATGATGGCATCAGGAAAATTGAAAACCAAATTTGAAACTGGAAACAAAGAAACCAGAAGATATAGAGATCAAGGGGGACCATCCGAATTAGGAAGATCTTCGAAAGACAAAATAGATGACATGGTGAGAATAATCAAAGAGATCTCAAATAATATCTCAAGAATAGAGCAAGCAAATAATGAGCACTTTCCTAGAAAGGATCACAAAAGTAATCCTAACCCTCAAAATCCACCAAGACAAATTAAGAATGAGGATAAAAAAATCCAAACTCCTTTTAAAAATGAAAGCTTTATAGGAGGAGAGGACGAAAAAGATTTTAAGGAACTAGAAGAAGACATTAATAATCTTGGTGACGACTGTCTACAACCTTTTTTAATGAGGCAAGATTACAAAAATTTGCAACCACAAAAGATAGATCCCAAAATAACAAAAACATTGGTATTATTAAAGATTCAACCTATCAGGAAATTGCAGACGATATAATGGTCGAACTCCACCAAAAATACAATCTAAGGCCTAGAAATAGGAGCCTCACAACTTCCCCAGTGAAAAATATTTTGTTGAGGGGCGAAACAGACAATTCAGTTTCAAAAAACACTGAGAAACAAACTATAAAAACAAGAACCGCTGACACACAACCTACCAAGACAAAGTCAGTAGAAACATCAGTCGTGAATGATCAGAAAATGAAGGTCCATGTAATTGAAACTAAAACCTCACAACAAAGGAAAACAGAAAAGAAGGGGTTGGAAACCCAAACCATAGATATTGACAAAACAATATGAAGTTTTAATCTCAAAAATGAAATAAATAAAATCAAAATCCCTATACCTCTTGTCAAACTGGCAGAAAATCCAATTTATAGGAAACAAATCGCCAAATTAATCAGTTTTTTAGAAAACAAAAGTCAGACCGATGTTATAAATTTAGAAGATGACAAGCCTAACATAATTTTCGGCCCACATTTCGACAATGCCACAGACACTGTCTCCCCTTTCTATATCACTCTGACTATGCATGATCACTTACTTGATAATTGCATGTTAGATTCTAGAGCCTCTCACAATGTAATGCCTAAAGCCATTATGGAGAGACTCGGTCTTGAAGTTACCAGACCTTATGGAGATTTATATTCTTTCGATTCAAGAAATGTTAAGTGTATAGGCATGATAAAGGACAGATACCCGTGAAAGGTGTTCTAATGGATGTGGTCGTCGTTGATATACCCCCGAGGTACAATATGCTCTTATCAAGGTCTTGGGGGGCTAAACTTGGAGGATCCCTCAAACTTGATATGACATTTGCCATGATCGCGGTCTTTGGAGGAAAGTTCACGCGTTTTTAAAAAGAAACTAGGTTAACATTCACGGTAAGTGACCCACATAACCAAAACAACTACCCTGCTTATATTGCCGATCAAGATTTAGGAAATTGTATTATATATATTGATGACGATATTGATGTATGTATAGAATAAAGTTGTACAAAAAATAAAAAGAAAAAAGAGAAAGTAAAACAGGATGTATATAGCACTGGTGTTTGAAGATGTTTTTTGATGGTGCCTCATCTTATTTTGGGGCCGAAGCTGGGGTGATTTTTGTGGCACCTGGTGAAAAATTCGTTATCCCTTTCTATTATAGATTACAATGGAACACTGAACATACTAAAAATGTATGCGAGTATGAAGCCCTAGTGTAAGGATTGGAAGATGCGGAGAGAATGAAAATTAAAAACTTGGAAGTCTTCGGCGATGTAGAGCTAATCGTGAAACAGGTAAATCATCAATACCAGGCCAAAAATCCTAGGTTAAGATCTTATTGGAATTATGTTTTGGATCTGATCAAAAAATTTTTCTCCTCTGTCAATGTTTATCATATTCCCAGAACAAAAAATCAACAGGCATATGCGTTATCCAAAGCAACTTCAACGTTCACACCTCCCACTACTTTCAAATTAAAATACCATATACTAATGAGACATAGGCCTTCCATACCGAATAACATACAACATTGGCAAGTTTTCAAGGACGATGAAGAACTCTAGAAATTTTTAGAGACAGTAGACAAATTTTCCAAAACACATGCTGACCAAGAAAACTAGAATGACCCTATTTGGATCATGAAAGAAGGCGAAGACCCCAAAAAGTTCCAAGAAAAAATCGCTAGCCATCAGATGCTTGTTTTAAAAAATAATCAGATACCTATTGACGGGCGAAAATGACCATTCGTCAATTGGAAGAATGAGTCCGGTTCGGGGTTGTATAAATAACCCAAGCCGTTTGGTATGAGTCGCTCTGATGGGTTTAATGGTTCTGTTGGCCAATCTAATAGTCCTAAAAGAAACAAAATAAAGAAAAAGAGTAAACTAACAATTAACTACTTGGTGTATATATGTACATACGTATCTATATAACTATTTTGAAATAATATTTACAATACAGATCTATTTATCTAATATATGTGCAAGATATACAAGTTGTGAGTTTTAATCTGAACTCACGAAAATCTATGAAAAGATGGCTCTTTTGACAAAAGTAGATAAAGAAAGCAAAATAAGCTATTTTTTGTTTTTATCTTTATTTATCTATAAGATTAAATATCAAAATATACTATGAAACAGGAATATATAGACGATCAAAACCAGACCACATATAAGAGTTTCAAAAACAAACAAACGATAAAAGAAATAAATTAACCTATTAATGAGTTAATCAACATGCATCCAACGTCTGTATGATCATGAAATGTCCAGCTAGCCTATCCAAGAGATAAACCTGCAGTGAACCTTTACACTGTTCAGAATAAATGCAAAACAATATATTGACTGTTGGATTTTAATGAGATAACGATAAGATGCAAATAATAACTGTGATATTTGTGATTGCAAGCAATTACACATAAGATAAATCTAACTGTAACAATATGCTTTTAATCATTCAACAAAATTAAAGATAAACCTTATCACTTAAATTGAACGAGCGATCACTATTTTTAATAACTGAAGCATCAAAATGTGGACGATATTAAAAGGAATTATCTTGACAACATAATAATTTGTGAAGACAAAAGCTATCAACAATTATTGAATTATCAAGATAAACAAACCATAAACGAAAACAACATTTACAGATAGCTAAAGAAGAAATGTAAACATATGTTCCGTCCAAATTCGTGTATAGGCTGTCCACCTTCAGCCCCAGGCCAAGATGTTTTATTACAAAAAAATAATGAGTTTTTAAAGCCTTCAGAAAGATAACTGTCTTATCTTCTGTGATAAGATACAATCATCTATTGACTACAAAAATAGAGGGGGAATATAACCACCTCATATCACACTAAATCTTTAAAAGCTAAAAAAAGGGTTTATTCCTATTTATACAAAAATGGATTATAGATATGGATGACAAACCCAAAAAATGCTTCAGATCACTTGGTCACCATAAACTCCCAGATATCCTGAAAAGAAAAGATAAAATAAAGAAACTTTTGATATATATTTAACCACAATTTTCCAAATTTCGAATTAGAATATACTGGCTATAGAATCTGCTGATTCTATAGCGAGTCTATTTTAGCAACGAAATCTAATTTATTCAATGAACAAAATATAACACTATTTTAAGATAAAAAGAAATCTTACCTTTAACTGTAAAATCAAATGATATCACATGATCTCATAATTTATTACTGCTATTGCAGTCTCAACATTTTTTAATATGACATTCCCTGTAGTTTTTATGCGTTTCCCTTGTCTCTAAACAATAGACTTGAGCCTACAATTTTAATTTGTTAAGGGGTCGACCTGATCAGTAAGGGCTTTGATTTGTGACTGTAAAATAGGTATATCAGTGTAATACTTGTCAATCCAGAACATGCAAGTTTCACATTGTGACTATGCGACAGTCAATTGGGAATACCCATGGTTGTGTATCGGAACGTCCCCAATGTGGACTGCAGATTTGTTGCCAAACTTAATTTCTGGAAACCCTTCAATATGCTTCAAACAAGGCAGCAGATTATCCACAAAACTGTAAGACTGATTGAGGTCCATTTGGAAGGAAGGAGGGTCTTCTTTAGTAAGAAATATATCAATCTCAGAATCTGAGCTCTCATGGATCTTGATCGTCTTGATCAAGCTCACATGAGGGTTTGATTTGTTTCACAGCTTCCTCAAAATCAACCTTCCAACTCTTTTATTTTTAAAACCAAAATCGATATCACCTTTACATGACTTGCCTACAGGTCTGTTTGCATTTTTGACAGAGGCGTTAAGCTATGCATCTTGCTCATGGGTCTGCTCAACAACTCTTAGGTTGGGTAAAGGCTTACTGTGGGTGGCCATAACACAAGCCTGTGTAGATGAAGGGAACACTTTGGGATAAACTATGGTTTCCTCAATCACAGGTTTGTCAACCTCTACAACATTGGAGTTAGCGAAACCATTTCGGGTTAAAAATGAATCCCAGTCATTGTTCTGCAACTTCAATTGATGTGCAAGCATAATTTTTATCAAACCGTGGTGGAAAAGGCTTGAATCCAAAACGTTGCTTCTTATACCTCTTAACCATTTTATACAGGCTTCTCCAAAGGTAATAAGGCATGTTTAAAGGAAACCCTATGAAATTCATGAGCAAACGCAAGTGATATAGAAAGACAAAACCAAGATGACCTTCACACGTCATGAATTGTTTCAAAACTGCAAGCATACCATGCCATTGGGTTTTCAGTAGGGACACTGGCATACCTTTTTCACGGCCATTGATCTTTCGAGATGTAAAGAAAAGACTCCATGGAACCTCTTCGACCTTGGCATTCTTGAACCACTTCTACCCGCTCGCAGGGAGACTTGTTGCCTGGCTTAAAAATTCCTCTGTGACTTCGAGTTGAATGTCCCCCACCTTGGCTTGACATCTGTGAAATGAGAGGGTGAATTCCTGAGTGGTCTGTAGGTTAAAGTACTGAAATTTCTCAAGGAAAACAAGCCAGCTGTGACCCTCGAGATCCTCCCTTGCATCATCGCACATGAGCAAGGTCTGAGTGCCGTTGGGTTCAATCCTAACAACCAAGGCCATGGGAAACTAACAGGAAATTATCCAAACACAGTGCGTATGGAGGGTTTGTAAGAGTAGACTAGAGCTATACTTCAGTCCTGAAACTCATCAACAATGTATGGCGTATGAGCAAGAAATATTCAATGAAAATATAGGCATTGTTTGAAATGAATACGAGGGGTTTTGCAAAACCCAAAACCAAGCTTCAAAATGATGGGCTCACTGTGATCGGACTGCCACCTGCCACATAGTATAGGCCACGACTAGGTGTATTAAAATAAAAATGATTGCACAACAAAGTGGGTTAGGTCCTAAAGTTTGGGAGAGAGAAACTTATAAACCAAAGTCTAGTGACAAGGGAACGTATGACCAAGAACCACACAAAAATATATCAATGCTTAAATTAAATGGTCCTTTGTTGATCCAAATAACAATCCATAAGCATGCTTGACATTTGAGGAGTCAAAACAAAAAGAATAAACTTCATAGCAAGGAACAAGGCTTCATTCATAAAAACTGTGGAGACATTTTGCCTTTCATTAAAATTTTCAAATAGAGTGGTAATACAGTCATAAGTTTTAATGCTTCATTTTCATGCTTTCAGTCATGAACGAAGCATGAAAACAAAAACACTAGGAAAAACCGAAAACTTACAATTGTCGTCTCAAAAATCGCTCATGAAGAACAAAAAAATGTACGACCCCAGTTAGGCAACTACATAGATTATTATTTGATATAAAAAGTTAAAAATATGTTGGGCTGCCAACAATGGCAACTTGCTGGGAGAAGCAGTTATCTCTGTATTACTGACGAGTTCAGGTTAGAAAAATTTGAATGATTTCAAATCAAAGAACAACTGAAAGGTTATTTGAGCATATTTGATAATCATGACATGGTCCATCTTAAGATATCTTTCATTAAAAAGAATGAAATCTAGTGACAAAATTCACAAATGAAAGCCATGATGTTTAAGTTAATGGCTCCAATACTGTTGACAAGGCCACTGCTGCCAACAGGCATCCATATCCTTGATAAGGATTTCAATTAACCCACTCTGACGTCTGTATCCTATCTAAGAAATTTCAAATCAGAATGAAGGATGATTATGACCAAAATCAAGATTTATACTTGAGAATTTTCTTTAACCTAACATCGCTTCACTGCCAGCGGGCTTGTTCAGTTCCTGACAAAGTTGTCTTGGCATCATGCATGCATTTACCCACTTCCAACAGACCTCTTCAGTGTCCCGACGGGTTTACAAACACTTCCCACAACTCTTTGAGAAATTATTCACAATCTGACATAGTTTTAAAGACATCCAACAGAGTGGGGTGATGCTGAAAATTCCCATTTTTACACAACTTAATATTTTCCAGGCCTTTAATTTTTTATTGCTAACCTTCATCAAGATCTGAAAATAGTTTATTAATAAAAATAATTTTCGAGGACAGAGAGTCATCATTGAGTTTTTTTTCTTGAGAGCAGGGACAACGTAAAGAGCTCTTTAAAGATAGTCGTGATTACTCTTAAATACAAATTGAAACTGAGAAATCGACTCTCAAACAAAATACCATCTTTAACTAGCCTACGTTTTTAGAAAAAAACAACTATTGATGCTCTGACAACCCTTGACAGTTATTTCGAGTTGAAGCATTCTATTCTCTTCTTCTGAACTAGACTGTAATACAGGCATGTTTAACTCAAAAAGGCCAATAAACAAAAAACAAAACATGAAAATAAAAAAACAAACCAAAAAAGAAAATGGAAAGCAAAAGAAACCAAAATAGAAAAATATGTACAAAAGGTGTATCAGAGAGTTGTCAGGTGAAATACCTTTTGAGATATTGGCCATTCACTGGGAAGGTGTCTGACTATCCCTCTAAATTCTATAGGTGGAAAGAACTAGGACCTATTTTTTCAGCAATTAAGAACGGTCCCAACCACAGGTTTTGGAACTTAGTATGCTCGCCTTTCCCCTCATGAGGTTTGTCCCATTTGAGGACAAGATCACCTACCTCAAAATTCCTATCTGAGGCAAAATTCAAATCGAACCAGCTTTTGACAATAAGGTGATGTTGATCCAGTTTTTGTTTTGATTGAGCCCTTACCTCTTCTAACTTAAACAAAGCATTAATCCGACTTTCCAGAGGAGGACAGTCTTCTTCCTGAACCTTCTGCGATAACTGTAGAGATGGAAGAAGAATGTGTGGTAGAAGAATTGCTTCCCTACCATAAACGAGGAAAAAGGGGGAATTACCAACAACAATTTTTGGAGTTACCCTAATAGCCCTGATTGCATTGAATAGTGCATTATGCTAGTTTTTGTGGTTTTTGGAGACTGTCCTCTTGATGATCTTGATCAAGTTTTTATTTGTCGATTCCGCCAAACCATTTCCTTGGGGGTAATAACTAGAAGAATACTTTAGTTTTATCCATTTTTCTAAAGCAAAAGCACTCATGTCGAGAGACGAAAAATAGGAAGCATTATCGAACACTAGACATTCAGGAATACCGAAATGAGTGATAATATTTGAATTAAGGAAATATATTACCTGACTGGTTTTTACCACTTTTAATGGTGCAACCTCAGACCATCTGGTGAAATAGTCTGTCACTGTAATGATGTATTTATGCTATTATGAGGAGGTGGGGTTGATTGGTCCAATGATGTCAAGACCCCATTGATAAAAAGGGAAATCCACCGAGATAGGTTGCAGCAGGAATGCTGCCTTCTATATTCATCTAGGATCCTTTTGACAAATTACACATTTGCGGCATAATGCATGGGCATCTTTGAAAAGAGTGGGCCAATAATACCCTGCCCTTAATACTTTGTGGGTAGTAGTGTCTCCACCGAAATGCCCACCAGCTTCCCCTGAATGTAATTCTGATAAGACTTTATCTGCGTCATCTCTTGCCAGATAATGCATAAGGATTCCATCAAAATTTTGGTGAAACAATATACCATTCACCAGTTGGAAAGGTGCAGATTTTATTCTCAATGCTCTCCTCTTTTTTTGATCAAGGTGACGGGGAGCTGATCTGTGTGTTAGATAAAACTTGATGTCATCATACCAAGGACTTGTAGGATTTTGTACACAATAGATTTGATTTTGATTATGCTGTTCTATAGATGAATCAACAACTAATTTACATACACCTTGGCCTCTAACAATTTGTGTTGGAGTGATCTCGAGGTCATATTCTTCTAAGGATGTGAACCAGTTTTCCCTTTTCTCACCCAGTTCTTTCTGTACTAACAAATTTCTGACAATGGGGTAAGGAACAATGACTTTCATTCTAGATTTCAGTAGATAAGATTGAAAATGTTTTATCTCTTTAAAAATAGTGTAAGCCTACTGATATACAACTGGATAATTAAGCTCTACTCCCTTAAAGGATGAGCTCATAAAGGCAATAGGAACTTCATTGTTTTCAACATTCTTTTGGGTTAGCATAGTGGCATAAGATCTATCAGAGACAAACGTGTAAAGAGTGAAATCTCGTGAAAAGTCAGAGCTCATTAGGGATGGAGCCTCCACTATGGATTTTTTTATTGAGTCAAAAGCTTGACTTTATAGAGGTCCCCAATGGTATTGCACATCCTTTTTTATTAAGTTTTTTAATGGCCTAACCATTTTCGAAAAACTTGGGATGGACCTTCTAACAAAATTTATCTGACCTAAAAAGGATTACATAGACTTTTTGGAAGAGGGGGGAGGAAGTTTTGAAATGACTTGAGTCCTCTCAAGGTCAATGATCATCCCTTCATTGGATACTATGAATTCGAGAAGCTTGCCTTGTTCCACTGCAAAGACATATTTTTTGGGATTTAGAGAGATGTCTTACTTACGACATAGTTGTAGAACAGATCTTAGATGAGATAAATGATCTCCTTTATTCTTTGAGAAGACAGTGAAATCATCTAGATAGACTACTACAGATTGATTGATTAGACCACAAAAAGTGATATCCATCACTCTCTGGAAAATGGCACGGACATTTATAAGCCAAAGGACATCTTTCTATAAGAATAGGTACCCCATGGAGTATGAAAAGTGGTTTTCAGATGGTCTGGGGGAGACATGAGGACTTGGTTATACCCTAAAAAACCATCTAGTAGTGACAATATTTCAGAACTGGATACCTGCTAGAGAATCTGTTCCATCGGAGGAACAGGGTAGTTGTCTTTATCATATGCTCGGTTTAAATTTCGGAAATCGACACACAGTCGGATTTCACCACTTTTCTTCCTTACAGGGACAAGGTTAGAGATCCACTGTGTATGTCTCACCGGGAAGATTATCTTTGCATTCAATAGTTTGTTTAGTTCCTTCTTGACCGTTGGTTCAAGTTTTGGGTGCAACTTCCTTAACTTCTGTTGAAAAGGTTGAGTCTAGGGTTTCATGGGAATGATGTGTTGTATAATGTTAGGATCGAATGTTTTTAGATCATCATATGTCCAAGCAAAGACATCCTTAAATTCCTTAAACAACTTAATAAAGGCTGACTTTTCTTGCTCAGAACATCTCGTTCCCAAATTGATGCATTGTGGATTATCTTTATTTCCTAGGTTCACTTTTTCATGGGTTGAGGAAGAACTATTCATTTTATAATTTACCGGCTTTCTGAATTTATCATGCAAATCATAAAACTTTTCTAATCTTACCATATATTTTGGGATAGAATTTACTAGATCGGATGTTGATTCTGGAGATATTGGGTCTAATATTACCATAAAATTGCGGAGGTCTTCGTCGTGGGTGCCTTCGTCGATAACCGCACCTTGGAAAGTATCTTCCATGTGTAGGAAACTGATGCTCTGTTGATTGTCATCAAAAACTCTCCAATTAGTGATGTTGTCTGGGATGGATGGTCTGAACAACAACTTGACAGAAAACATAATTGGAGAAAGGCCTTCTGTAGGAAAATTTTTAGAAGCGACATTAGCCAACAAGTCAGCCTCAGAATTATTCAATCTTGGAATAGAATTAATGTTAAACGCAAAAAATTTGTGCACTAGATTCCATACCTTAGCTTGATAACTTTTTAGGTGTGGAGATAGGCAATGAATGGAATTTCTTACATGTCTAACCACAATTTCTGAATCATCGAATACCATTAAATTCTGAACTTTCAAATCTAGTGCCTTTCTGAGACATTGCAGAAGTGCCTCATATTCAGCCGTATTGTTTATGCATTCAAATTCTAATCAATGAGGGATCAAAGTTTTGTTACCTGCTGGATCAATGCACACACATCCTGCACTAGCTCCTTCTTTAGATTTGGATCCATCAAAGTAAAGAGATCAGATATGATTCTCATCAGCTGTATGTGACACCTTACAGAGAACTGTTGACTGTGTGCATGTCATGAGTTCCGACTGCTGTTCCGGGTCAGTAATGGTAGAAGTTTCAGACATGAAGTTACCAAAAAAGGTGTTCATCCACTGCATTTCGGGTGAATTGGCGGAAGCAATAAATGGTTCATTAGCGTCATTTAAATTAGTTACCGTAAGCTTGAGGTAACACTCACGATTGATCTTGATTCTATTAGGGTTTCCATTATCTGGTAGCCACAAATGAGACCAATCTGTCGTAAAGTAACCATGCAGCTGTTCAGACCAATCTCTACTTAAAAATAAGCCATATACTTCAGGGATATCAACGACAATAATATCAATAATCTGGTGGACTTTAGGATTAGATGATAATCTGATAAGGACATTTTTTAATTCACTTATTACCTTAACACTAGTCCGATCAAGCTAAATAATTTTCAGACTGGAAGGTTAAACTTCAGCAATGATTTTTTGGGAGACAGACCAAGGCATTACATTTGACGATGCACCAGAATATACCATACAATTATGTACATTCCTAGTGAAAATTTCAAAATTCAACAAAAAAGGTGGGACATTTCTACGAGTATTAACAACAGAACTTTGTTGGTTTTTAGTCCCATCCCCTAGAATTATTTTATCTACATTTGTTATGCTTTTTACAGCAAGGTCTCTTTTATCAGAGGATTCTAGTGTCGTTTTAACAGAGATATTTTGAGGTGTTTTAGGGTTGTTTTTTGCAAATTTGTTGTTGTTCAGATTGTTGTTTTTGCTGTTTTCTGCAATATTCCGAAGCATCTTTTGCAGAAGAAAAGGAAATTTCAATAATTCATAAACATAAATATTGTCTCTAAGTTTTTTGAGGTCTTCAATCAAATCATATTCTAAACTTGGAGTTGCTGAATTTTGTTTAGTTTCAATTTGTTTAGACTGTTTTTGAGGTGCATTAATTCCAATTTCAGAACAGGATTTATTCATTGTTTTGCTTTTGGTATTGTAAGGATGCACCATTTCAAAATTGGCTTGAAAGATACTATACGAAAAATCCCCGAAGATGTTGGGAGAGGATTCGTCGTCTTCCACTATTTCTTGTTCAACCACGTCTTCAGAAATCTCAGGGGAAACTAAGTTATCATGTGCTTCCAAAATTGTCTGGATAGCATACTGTAGGCTTTCTAGATTTAGGCCTTCAGAATTTAAGTTGGGCCGGTTTGTGGGAAAAGGCTCTCTAAAAGGGGGTTTGTAAGACCCTTTGCTTGAACAAGCTTCTTTAGCTGATTTCCTTAAATATATAACTTGATTTGACAATTTTTGAAGAACCTTATGTAAACTTTCCAGATCTAAACCGTTTGATTGAGTTTTGGTTTGGGGAGGTCTAGGAAGAATTTCTATTTTCTTCTTGGAAGATGGGGTAATCTCTGTCACATTACAGATATTGTCCTTTAGTCTTAGAATATCTTTCTCAATTTGGCTTGCTTCCTCGAAGGCTTCCAATAATGTTGCTTTCTTAGACCTTTTTACCTAGATTATTATGTTCTGGTGTAGGGCTTTGGTGTAGTACGCGACAATAAGATTTTCAGCAGGCATTGAATCAATGGGGATTCAATTTTTTAATGTTAGAAACATTTGATTAAAGTCTTTTATTTTTTCCTTGGGGTTCATCTTTAAATTGGAAAGTTCCATGACTAAGGCTTCGGGAGATTTGTCATCTCCGAATTTCTCGAGGAAACAAGATTTGAATCTATCCCAAGATACAATGGTGTGGGGTTGTTGGGAAAAATACCAAGTAGAGGCATTGCCTTCAAATGTGTATGGAAAAAGTCTACATACTACATCTTTGTGTTCTACGCTTCGGAGTCTAATGGCTATCATGAGTTATGTGATCCTCAGCGATTTGCTTGGAATCTGGATTGAATTTAGAGAGCCATTTCTCCAGATGTTTACACAAAAGATGCTGGGGTTCAGGTATGGCCACAACATCTTGATCGAGCCAAGGTCTGGTGGGATTGTTTGGATTTTCCATAGGCATGGGTGGTGTCGAAGGCTGAGATGAAGAACTTCCTTCGTCCGATGACTCTTCTTCTGAAGAGGAGGGAGATGAAGGTGGTGGTGACGGTGGGATACCAGTTCCTCCAGCTACAAGAGTGGGGATGTGATATGGATCTGTAGGATTTAGGGTAAGACCAGTGCCTTCAAGTTGCTCTCTAATATCATAAAAATGTAGTGGTTGATTTAGAGGCCGACCTAGTTTTCTGATATAGGCCAAAGCATTGTTTGTCCTTAGAAGTGATTAACGAACAATTTCTTGTATGTCAGACCCTGGGGGGTTTGGTGTTACTGGTTCAATGGTAATCTATGGATTTTCTTTTGATGTGGTTACTGTTTGAAAGGCAATGTTGTTGTCAGAACGACTTCTTGTTACTATAGGTGAGTGGGTGTGTGGGGGAGGAGTCTTGCGACCTCCACGTGCCATCAATAGTGTTCAAGCCCTCCTTCTAGTGCCATTTGTTGATGGGTGAAAATGACCGTTTGTCAATTGGAAGAATGAGTCTGGTCCGGGGTTTTCTAAATAACCCAAGCCGGTATGACTCGCTCTGACGGGTTTAATGGCTCCGTTCTCCAATCTAACAGTCCTAAAAGAAACAAAATAAAGAAACAGAGTAAACTAACAATTAACTACTTGGTGTATATATGTACATACGTATCTATATAACTATTTTGAAATAATATTTACAATACAGATCTGTTTATCTAATTTATGTGCAAGATATACAAGTTGTGAGTTTTAATCTGAACTCATGAAAATCTATGAAAAGATGGCTCCTTTGACAAAAGTAGATAAAGAAAGAAAAATAAGCTATTTTTTGTTTTTATCTTTATTTATCTATAATATTAAATATCAAAATATACTATGAAACAAGAATATGGAGACGATCAAAACCAGACCACATATAAGAGTTTCAAAAACAAACAAACGATAAAAGAAATAAACTAACCTATTAATGAGTTAATCAACATGCATCCAATGTCTGTATGTTCATGAAATGTCTAGCCAGCCTGCAGTGAACCTTTACACTGTTCGGAATAAATGCAAAACATTATATTGACTATTGGATTTTAATGACTGAACAATAAGATGCAAATAATAACTGTGATATTTGTGATTGCAAGCAATTACACATAAGATAAATTTAATTGTAACAATATGCTTTTAATCATTCAACAAAATAAAGATAAACCTTATCATTTAAATTGAACGAGAGATCGCTATTTTTAATAGCTGAAGCATCAAAATGTGGACGATATTAAAAGGAATTATCTTGACAACATAATAATTTGTGAAGATAAAAGCTATCAACAATTATTGAATTATCAAGATAAACACACCATAAATGAAAACAACATTTACAGATAGCTAAAGCAGAAATGTAAACATATGTTTCGTCCAAATTCGTGTATAGGCTGTCCACCTTCAGCCCCAAGCCAAGATGTTTGATTACAAAAAAATAATGAGTTTTTAAAGGATTCATAAAGGTAACTGTCTTATATTCTGTGATAAGATACAATCATCTATTGATTACAAAAGTAGAGGGGGAATATAACCACCTCAGATCACACTAAATCTTTAAAAGCTAAAAAAAAGGTTTATTCTTGTTTATACAAAAATGGATCATAGATATGGCTAACAAGCCCAAAAAATGCTTCAGATCACTTGCTCACCATAAACTCCCAGATATCCTGAAAAGAAAAGATAAAATAAAAAAAATTAGATATATATTTAACCACAATTTTCCAAATTTTGAATTAGAATAGACTAGCTACAAAATCTGTTGATTTTGTAGCTAGTCTATTTTAGCAACGAAATCTAATTTATTCAATGAAAAAAATATAACACTATTTTAAGATAAAAATAAATCTTACCTTTAACTATAAAATCAAATCCTATCACATGATCTCAGAATTTATTACTGTTGTTGCAGTCTCGACATTTTTTAATATGACGTTCCATGTAGTTTTTATGCGTTTCCCTTGTCTCTGAACGATAGACTTGAGCCTACGATTTTCATTTGTTAAGGGGTCAAAATGATCAGTAAGGGATTTGATCTGTGACTGTAAAATAGATATATTGGTGTAATACTTGTCAATCCAGAACAGACAAGTTTCACATTGTAACTGTGCGACAGTCGATTGAGAATACCCATGGTTGTGTACCGGAACGTCCCCAATGTGGACTGTATATTTGTTACCAAACTTAATACCTGGAAACCCTTCACTATGATTCAAACAAGGCGACAGATTATCCATGAAATTTTAAGACTGGTCGAGGTCAATTTGGAAGGAAGGAGGGTCTTCTTTAGCAAGAAATCTATCAAACTCAGAACATGAGCTCTCATGGATCTCAATCGTCTTGATCTAGCTCACATGAGGGTTTGATTTGTTTCGTAGCTTGCTAGAAATCAACCTTCCAACTCTTTTATTTCTAAAACCCAAATTGATATCACCTTTAGATGACTTGCTTACAGGTCTGTTTGCATTTTTGACAGAGGAATTAAGTTGTGCATCTTGCTCATGGGTCTACTCAACAACTCTTGAGTCGGGTAAAGGCTTACTGTGAGTGGCCGTAACACAGGCCTGTGTAGATCAAGGGAACACTCTGGGATAAACTATGGTTTCCTCAATCACAGGTTTGTCAACCTCTACAACATTGGAGTTAGCGAAACCATTTCGGGTTAAAAATGAATCCCAGTCATAGTTCTGCAACTTCAATTGATGTGCAAGCATAATTTTTATCTAACCATGGTGGAAAAGGCTTGAATCCAAACGTTTCTTCTTATACCTCTTAGCCATTTTATACAGGCTTCTCCATAGGTAATAAGGCATGTTTAAAGGAAACCCTATGAAATTCATGAGCAAACGTAGGTGATATAGAAAGACAAAACCAAAACGGCCTTCACACGTCATGAATTGTTTCAACACTACAAGCAAACCATGCCATTGGGTTTTTAGTAGGGACACTGGCATACCTTTTTCACAGCCATTGATCTTTCGATATGTAAAGAAAATATTCCATGGAACCAAAGACTTACAATTGTCATTTCAAAAATCGCTCATGAAGAACAGAAAAATGTATGACCCCAATTAGGTAGCTACATAGATTATTATTTGATATAAAAAGTTAAAAATATGTTGGGCTACCAACAATACCTAAGGATATGATCCCCTTAGAAAGTATTTTCAACCATGATGACATCCCTTTGAAATCTACCTTACAGCCTTGGCTGGAGGAGGTCGAGGATTGTGATATAGGTACCAAAGAAAATCCTAGGTTGGTGAAATTATCCAAATATCTGTCTCTGGAAATCAAAAGTAATTATGATAAGTTGCTTAGAAAATATAAAGACGTTTTCACTTGGTCTTATGATGAATTGAGAACTTACGACACTACTATAATGGAAAATAAAATTCCTTTAAAACCAGGTGTCAAACCTTTTAAACAAAATCTCAGGAAGATTAACCCTATCCTACTACCGGTGATAGAAAAAGAAGTCAAAAAACTCCTAGACGCTAAAATCATTTTCCCACTAAGGTACTCTAAGTGGGTAGCCAATTTAGTCCCAATGAGAAAGAAAAACAGTGAGATTAGGCTGTGTGCAGATTTTAGAAACCTGAATCGATCATCACTTAAAGAAAATTATCCATTATCTAAGATGGATCATGTTTTAGAAAAAGTAGTTGGAGATAACATAATTTCCATGATTGATGGTTTTTTAGGTTATAATCAGATTGTTGTACACCAAGAAGACAAAGAAAAAACTGTGTTCACTACCCCTTGGGGTACTTTTATGTATGACAAAATGGATTTTGGTTTAATGAATGCAGGGGAAACTTTCCAACGAGCCATGGATATCGCTTTCGTGGGCGAAAGAGATAAGTTTTTCATTATCTATATTGATGACTTGACTATTTTCTCTAAATCTGATGCGGAACATCTAACACACCTCAAGAAGACTTTCGAGAAATGTCGCAAATTTGGTTTGTCACTTAATCCCAAGAAATCCCATTTCACAATGCAAGAAGGTAAACTCTTGGGTCATATCTTGTCTAGAGATGGAATCAAAATCGATCCCAAAAGGGTCAAGGTGATAGATACCATAAATATTCCTAGAAATGTAAAATAAATTCAGTCTTTTTTAGGAAAAATAAACTTCTTGAGAGGATTCATCCCTAACTTTGCCGAAATTGTTAAATTGATTACATATATGCTTAAAAAGAATAGTGAGGTGAAATGGAAAAATGAATCCAAAGCATCGTTTAAACGAATCAAGAAAGTAATAAGCGAAGATCCAGTCCTGACAAGCCTGGATTACACAAAAGTGTTTTTGATTTTCTCTTTTGCTTATGAACATACAATTGCAGCTGTATTGTTATAGAAAAATGATGAAGGTTTTGAGCGGCCTATTGCATTTTTTAGCAGAATTCTCAGGGATGTTGAGCTGAAATATGACATTTTGGAAAAACAAGCTTATGCAATGTTAAAAGATCTCAAGGCTTTCAGAACCTACGTATTACACTCAAAGATCATTGCCTATGTGTTGTCAAGTTCTGTTAAGGATATCATGGTACAACCAGACAACGACAAAAGAATAGGTAGGTGGTTCGCTAAGATTCAGGAGTTCGAATTGGAAGTCAAACCAACTAAAATTATCAAAGGCTAGGGTTTGGCCAAATGTTTAGCCGAATCAAATCTAAAAGCACTTGGGATAAATCAGCTACAAGAAAATGAGGGATTTCTAGAAATATATGAGCTTGACGTCACTCCACCCAAAACTGAGATTCAAGACAAGTTCTCTGTTTCATTCTGGTACTGCGATATCATTTCTTACCTACTGACCCTTTGATGTCCTAGTGATTTAACCCCATCTAAAACCAGAACACTGAAGTTACACACTATAAAATATTGTATCATAGACGATAAATTGTATTGGAAAGAACCCTTGGGTTTCCTGCTGAGCTGTTTAGTCAAGACCAAAACAGAAAGGGTTATAGACGAATTCCATGAGGGAGTGTGTGGGGGGCACCATGCTTGGCAGGAAACGACTTATAAAATATTAAGAGTTGGGTATTACTGGCCTAAATTTTTCACAGATGTAAACACTAAAGTCTGAACTTGTACTCCTTGTCAGATGTTTACAGGAAAATAGAAAGTCCCAAACTTGCCTTTAGTTCCAGTTAAAACCGAAGCTCCATTTCAACAATCGGGTCTTGATTTCATTGGAGAAATTCACCCACATTATCGTGCACAACACAAGTGGATTCTATCAACAACAAACTATTTCACTAAATGGGTGGAAGCCATTCCCACAAGAAATGCAACCGACTCAGTAGTAATCAATTTCCTAGAAGAAAATATTTTATCTAGGTTTGGCTGTCCCCAAAGATAGTCACTGATAATGCCCAAGCATTTACGTCAATGGCCATGGTAAGCTTCTGCCAAAAATACAACATCATATTAGGACATTCAACAACTTACTATTCGCAGGGTAATGGTTTAGTTGAGTCGTCTAATAAGAGTCTGATTATTGTGATAAAGAAAGTTTTGACTGAAAATAAAAAAGCATGGCATATACATTTAAAATATGCTCTATGGGCTAACAGGATAAGTACCAAAAAAGCAATTGGGATTTCCCCTTTTCAGATGGTATATGGTATCAACGTCATTTTACCAATAAATCTTTCTCTACCTGTGATGAAACTTTGGCAAGATTCAAATGAAGAACCCAATGACGTTACCAGGAGGATAAACCAACTGGTTTAAGTTCAACAAAATCGGGCCGAAGTGAATGAAAGGTTACAAAGATATCAGGATAACATGAAGGCCTTATTCGATCGAAAATCTAAAGATAGAGATTTCCTCCCTGATGATCTGGTCCTGAAATAGGAAGCTAGGAGAGAAGACACTGGTAAACATGGCAAGTTTGATCCAATCTAGTCCGACCCATATAAGATTTCGACTTCTCAGGGAAATAATGTTTTTTTATTGGAAAATCTCGAT
>JASDQU010585438.1:0-14690 GCA_032191745.1 Picea mariana
CGGGTTTGCAAATCCACAACAACCAAAGTATGACAAAGATGAACCTAATAAACAGTCTCCCAAAAACTAGTCCAAGCCACAGGAAAAGAAGGGTCACAGGAAGACAAAGAAGGACACTGAAAAATGGTGGGATTTCCACAAAATCCCCTGGCACGACACCGATGAATGTCACTCAAAATAGTCAGTGGTGGTTGAGATGAAAGACAAGGAGCCGAACCTTGAATCAAAATCTAATTATGAAAATACTGGTAAAGGAAAGATCATTGATGGAGACCCCGCTGCTATTGTAACGACCGCAACAATTCAACTAGAAGAACCAACAGATCCTGAAGAGGGGGAGCACCTTTTTCATTCACAGATGTGGGTGAAGGGGACCCCACTGCATTTTATTTTTGATAGCGGAAGCCAAAAGAACCTCATCTCAGCAGAGGTCATCAAACAGTTGGGATTGTCAGCAACACCACACCCGTAGCCATACAACATTAGGTGGCTTTTCCAAGGAAAAGATCTATGTGTCAGGCAATAGTGTCGATTAACATACAACATCCAACCCTTCAAGGATGGTGTATTATGTGATGTTTCCCCACTAGATGTCTGTGATGTCCTCTTGGTCCAACCATGTATGTGGAGATGCCATCCTGTTTATGAGTCTCGACCCCGTAGTGTCATTGTTACTTTGGGGGGTCATCTCTATAGAATACCAGAGATAGTTCCAACTATTGTTCCACCTAAACAGTGTCGCAAGGTAGTATCTCATACTGTGAAATTTAGCTTCTTCACAATCTGTTCAAAATGGGAACAAAAGGACACTGCAACCACTACAACCTCGCCCCAAGCACCTTCTATCCAAAAAAAGCAGATCGACAAGGTTGCAATAAAGCACAAAGATTCCTTCTGCACACATGCATCTCATGTAGCCAGACTGGATAAAAAGTTCCAACCCTTCCAACCACATGTTCGTGACAACCTTCAACAAGCTAAGCAACACAACTTCTCCAACAAGGCAAGCAACTCCTCAAGATGTAGATTCAACAAACACTTTTACCTCTCCCCCGAGCACTCAACACAATGGATACCATTTCTTCCTAAGGGGGGAGGATTGATCCAGTGGGATATCGGTGGCCACCCACCTTTTCCAATTGGCTCAAAATAATTTTCTGGCAATTTTGGTAATTTACTATTTTTAGTAGTTTTTAACTTCGAGGGCTATTTTGAGAGTCTAAATGAAGGGTTTTCGAGATATATTTTCTCAATGATATCTAAAGTCATGATTGAGCCCCCAAAATTAATCTCCTCAATGATACCTTTCCAACGGGCTATCATATGCCTAAAACTAATATCGTATGCAAAAGTTACGACCCCAAGAAGTTGATGTACTAACTTACCCAAATGGGGCCCACCTAACTTTTGGTGCTTCATCTCCTAGGGTTAGGTTTTTTGATGTCTAGGGTTTTTGAAATTCCTATTTATTGTAAAAAGTCCTTCAGAGCCTCATTGTAATCATCTTCTTGAGAATGCGAGTAACTGTCACATCTCTTCTCAAAGATAAGCTGCGACCATTCTCACGAGTCTTTCACTCTGTATTTTTACAGTCTCTGTACATTTATTTCATTAATAGAAATTGTGTATTACTGTATATATTTTCCACTGGTTATNTCGAGGGCTATTTTGAGAGTCTAAATGAAGGGTTTTCAAGATATATTTTCTCAATGATATCTAAAGTCATGATTGAGACCCCAAAATTAATCTCCTCGATGATACCTTTCCAACAGGCTAGCATACGCCTAAAACTAATATCGTATGCAAAAGTTACAACCCCAGGAAGTTGATGTACTAACTTACCCAAATGGGGTCCACATGACTTTTGGTGCTTCATCTCCTAGGGTTAGGTTTTTTGATGTCTAGGGTTTTTGAAATTCCTATTTATTGTAAAAAGTGCTTCAGAGCCTCATTGTAATCATCTTTTTGAGAATGCGAGTAACTGTCACATCTCTTCTCAAAGATAAGCTGCGACCATTCTCGCGAGTCTTTCACTCTGTATTTTTACAGTCTCTGTACATTTATTTCATTAATAGAAATTGTGTATTACTGTATATATTTTCCACTGGTTATATTTCCGATATATCTTTGTTATATTACTATTTCTCTTTCAATATCTCTTTATATTTCTGTGTTATATCTCCGCTCTCATTTCGTGCTGAAAATAATTCAGATCAGATTACCTATAAGGTTGATCGGTGTTGGGTGGTTACCCTAGTGATTAGATGAACCTATCTTACCAACTAAACCAGGATCCAAATCCCCTTCAAAAAGTAGTGTGAGCCACCGATCAAGAATGTTCGAGGGTTCCCTCAGCCGTTGGATCTACACCGAGATGACTTTGGCAAAGTTCTACTTTGGGAGAATGGAGATGCTATAGCATCAAACTCCTCAAACATCGAAGTTATGAAGTAGGCAGAGCTGTAGATTTGGGGAGATCATTAGGATCCTTGCCTACCATCTGATCATTCGGGAGGAGGAACCCACAAACGGTACTTAGACGAAGTCCTTCTTTGGGAGAATGGAGTGGAAGTAAAGCCAAAATCGTCGAAGGTCAGAGTCACAAAGTAATGAGGACCGTTGATCCTCATATTCTTTGGGATCCCTCTTAGTCGTTGATATATAGGGAACACATGAAGCTAGATCCTTTAGTCCAGAGACTGGGAACTCCGGGGGATTTGAGGTGTGGTGTGTCAATAAGCTTTGAATCTCGAAGTGATGAGAGCCATCAATTCAAGGACTCTTAAGGACTTTTCCTAACCGTTAGATCTAGGCTATGGTCAGCCTGACGGTGATCAACTCTAGGAGAAAAGAGGAGTTTGCATCGCAAAACCCCCGAAGTCCAAAGTCGTGAATTAATGTGAGCTATCGATCTATGGATCTATGTGGTTGGATCTCAATCGTGATATTTGAGGGATGTTAGAAGGTTTTCAGTATGGTGTGATGTGGAAAGTCGACGTCACCAGGGTGACGTGGACCCACGATCGATGTGCCACGTGTCATCTCAATTTGTGTTTTTTGTAGACCCTATATGTCTATTGGAACGTGACATGTGTCACCCCTGACCCTTCTGCGTGTCATCCCTTGTGTTGAGTGCTCAACACACCCTAAAAGTTATGTGACCATTTCCTTTTGGGTACCACCTTGTTTTCCACCTTTGATTGTTCTCGCTTTGGTCTAAGACCTATAATCCGCTTATCTTATATGTTTCATGCCTTAAGTTTCTCTTGAACATACAACAAAGAACCATCTTAAGAGACACAACGACTACTTAAGGAATCAACGACTCGGATTTTTCCTGACTAACTAGAGAAGTTCAGCGTCGATGAAAGCTTAAGGTGGCGAAAATCATTTTGAGAAGTCAAAGTAGCCGAGTACCGACCTTCGTCCACGTCAGACGATAGTAGTGTTTCTTTCTTACGAACAACCTCCAAAAATATTTCACCGAAGGCTGATCCTTTTGGTTTCGTCAGAGAAGTGTAATCATGAGCACCGCACAAAAGAGGAGTTCCACCGCCGACGCTCGAAACGTTCTCTTAATCACCAATCCAATCGTCATCGGTATCGGGAGTTTTATCAAGAAGATAACAATATGGATAAACCATCTAAATAGTAGTCGATCCCCAATATTTATGAAGGTAAGACATGGCGTGACGTTTAACCCCTAGCTGTGTCAAGTACTCTGCATTCAAAGCTTTAGTTAATTCGTAGATCGTGCATTAGTTACTAGCTCATGCACGAATCAAAAGGAAACCATTAAACTCACCGATACAATGCATCTCCATCCGCGCCTCCGCCGTCAACCAGTTAAGTTTCAGAGACAAAAATCCGATAGCGGTTTATTTTGAAATCTTCATTTATCACCTGTATTAACTAATTGATATGATTGGTAGTATCTCCCAGTTATATTCTTTCTATTCATTTTATGTGATCCCACTCTGCACGACAAGGAATTCAGAACAAATAGGAGAACGAAGCCACCAGTCCAGAAGAAGCATCCGAATTCCAATGAGTATTAAACAGTTATCTTAGCAAGCATTACAGGTATGGGTTCACTCGTGGTTTTACGCTTCATTTGTATATGTTCTCACCCGATGCTGCTTTGTATACTTGTTCTAAGGGTGGATTTGATTGCAGGGACAATGCCTCCAAAGAAGACATCCACCAGGAAATCACCACGGGCGCCAAAGCTGCAAGAATCAGAAATAGGAGAAGGCTCCTCCCCAGTAGTTGTAAGACAATTAGAGTTCACTCCTAAGATGTTGTCCATCATCAAGGCGATCACTAAGGAGCCCTTTGTCTAGCCCGCAACTTTTGGGGATAGAGAGGCAAGCATTGGAGCAAAGACAACTTTTCCTCACTGGGAAGAAGTCTTCAAGAAGATTAAGAAAGAAGAACCCCTCAAATATACTCCACACAGTGACCCTGATACAAGGAAGCTCGATGACGAAGTCCTCCCAAATATTCGCAGGGATTATCTGCACATGGTGGCAAGCTAGTCTCCAGTTTTCCATTGTGTTGAGCTCTTAAAGTGGCTCATTGATCACACTGATGCACATAAATGTTTGATTAATGATGAAAATGGCAAATGCGTCGGGGTTTTCCTTCCATCAGAAGTTCAGAAATACTACAAACTCAATGAGTCTAGAGAAAAGTTGAGCACTGATTTCGTGATGAGTTTCTATGCCTCTCACGACACTAGAAAAATCATGGCATCTTGGTGGAGGGAAGAAAAGAAATTCATGAACCGAAATTTTGGCTGGTACCTGATGGTCAATCTCAGGGAACCATACACCTATCTCATGGCCCTTCTCTGCAGATTGCATGGGGAGAAAGACTGCTCCCGGTTTTTGGAAGCTTTGATGCCTCTGGATTTTATAGTCACCATTTCAGGAACCAGTTTCAATTGGGGTGCTATCATCTCTAAACAGTTGAGCACCTGCATAAAATAGGCCCAGGCGCCAAAGGAGGGAGATAACCCAACTTCTACATGGATTCACATCTACTAGACATCATCTACGCCAGGAAGGCTTTTGCTGGGATGAACTTGAATTAGCACCCTTCAGAGCTCGCAGTCCATGTATACTATAACATCTTGTGGGAAAACAGGTAAAATAAATTCTATGTTGTTATCTGTGATCAGTTTATTGCACCCATTTACTTCTTTCTCTTTAAGAAAGAACGCCCTAGATTAGCAGGCAAAGCAAAGAAGGTCATAGTTAAAATTGGTCACTATTATTTGGATGAATAAGAAATCTACATTAGGATTTTTAGCGCCACAAGGGCACCACATTTATTTCCCGTTTATGTTCCCGAACGGCTAGTGTTAGGAGAAATCTTCTATCAAACCATCATACAAGGATACAATGCAAATTTAGTAAAAGAAAAGAAGCGGGCTTTCATACCATATGGGTTTCATATCGGCTTCTACATGGTCAAAGACACCGTGCATGATAAACAACTTGGGCTAGGTCAATTGGAATTTCGGTTCCAAACTGGTCGATTTCACAAACATAATCCCAAGGGATTGGTCCTACAACACACGTCGTAGGTATCATCCTATTTTCCTTATGCCCACGATCGGTTTGATGATGCAATTTTCAATGAGAACGCTCAAGACTGGGATATGGTGGCATCTAGGAAGGTTGATCCTAGAGGAACCAGGTTTAGAGCTATGAGCTATGAAGAGCAGGCCACGTTTTTGGAGCAAGCAGTTCAAGGAGTTGGTCGATTCCCTAAAGCAGTAGTAGCATATGAATTGGAGGAAGAAACAAATGATCCCCAAGAAGACATTGAGATCGCAGAAGCTCATTAGGGATCCCCGGTACAAATAAGAGATTTCCCTTAAGATTAAATGGATCAAGAGAGTGGCACACTTTTATACCAGCAAGCTCAACTACTAATGAAATGGATGCAGGATAACCCACATCTTGCCATAAGTCCTGGGATTTCAGCTACCTTCTAAAGCATCTCGACAGAACCAAGTGATCTTGGTCTCACATTTGCCAATGGCACCAATGGGTCAGGTCAGGTGTTGATAGAAACACAAGCGCCCAACCCCTCAGGAGAAGGAACAAATCAACCAAAGACGGGCCGGGTTTCAATAGAAACACAAGTGCCCAAGCCCTTGAGCACACGTATACACATATATAGTGATGACGAGAGCACAGAGCCCTCTCATGGTACCATGGTGCGCATCCAGGAAGAAGAAGGTCCCGAAAAGACCCCTTCCCCAAGTCCCAAAAAGGTCTCTTCTGCTGGGCTCGGGGTTCAGGACCAGGGAGTCCCACATAAGGAAGATGAAGTTGAAGGTAATCTCAATATAAGAAATTCTGATGAACTGGAAATAGATGTAGGCCCAAGTGATGAGCCTCCGCAGAAGGAAATCGACAGTTCCATGATCAATGAGCAAGTAAGTGACAAGTCTATGTCCGACACCTCTATCTTGCCCAATACCTAGATCCCCAGTGAGAAACAAGTAGAAGTTGGATCTACAAGGAAGAACGAAGAAGTTCGAGAGCCCACTCTCGAACAAATATACACTGCAGGAAGATTGGGAAACAATCTCACATGGGGTGATCAACAGATACTAGACTCAGTAGATGAGGTCGTAGACATCTATGCAATCTCCTATGATCAAAAGAGAAAGGATATCGTACAAAGGATTGAAAATAAGAGAAGAATCACCCTAGATTAGTCCATCATAGTTGTCACTGAGGAGAAATTAATTGATCTAACAGATGCCCGTACATCTGATCTAATTGGTGTGGGAAAATCCCTCTCAGAGGCTGCCCAGGACAGAGCCAGGAGAGATGAAAAGGAACTTGCTGCCGCCCAAAAGGAGCTCGAACACTTGCACAATATTGCCAATTACTATAAGGGTGCTACACAGACAACTGTATATTTAAAAGATGAGTTTGGTAAGGTTTACGATGAGTTCAAGAAGAAAAGACACCTATTAATCTTGAATATACCTGAATTCCAGGAAGACACTCTCATGGCACTTGCAAAATGTAAGGAAATGGAGTGATGGTATGAGAAGGCATAGCAGGCGGTGGAGAGGCTCTAGTTTATTGAGGCAATCCAGAAAAGCCGAGAAAAAGAATACCATGACATTCGGCTAGTAAGTAAAAGTAGTCTCAATCGCATGAAGCGATCAGTCGAATACTGGGCCAAAATGTCTTGAATCCCACAAGAAGAAATCCAAGAACAATGGGCCAGGTGTCAGAAGCACTAGGATAAAATCAATAAAATAATGAAAGACATCGAACTCCTCGAGTATGGTACCCCCGATATGTTTATCAACCTAAACAAAATAATCAAGCTATGTGGCGAACAATATGCTTTATGGGACGAAGAATGCACAAGGGTCACTGATGCAAAGACAGGGTAAGTATAGCAGTTCGCAGGACATCCAATCAAATCCAGAACCATGCTTCAGAAATTGAACTTCGGCCTCACAAAGTATCGAGTGCACGCAACAGACAACAGGGGAATATATGCGGCTTCAATGAAACAACACAGATTTCCATGGGCCAACACCTGTGAAGAACTCTTTATCAGAGGGTCTGATTATGAAAGAGTCCACCCTTTTCAAGAAACAACTCGGTTGGACTGCTGAAAGACTGTTAGATGATAATGCCACATGGCAATTTTTGATTAGCTCAAATTTTTTTTTGCCATTAATTACTATTAAGAATTTATATTATAAATAGGGACATCGACTGATGGTCAAGGGGTCGATGGTTGTTGTAAGAAGGCTTTTCTTTTGGTTGTTGATAATTATTTTGAGACTACTATGAATTAAGAAGACCTTCTGGACCAAATATGAGCTATTTTTCATTAGATGTATGTGATTGGAGTTGGAGAAGAATTACTTCCTTTCCTGTTCCATGAATGTTGCAGTGAATGAGTAAGTGAAATTAATTCTATTGTCAAGTTATCCGGTGCAATGTTTTGATGTTCTTTGCTTTAAATGATGAAATTAAATCGTTGTGCTTCTATGTGATGAATGTCCTGGTAGATGAATTATTTTTCTTACCGTGATCTTGATTACATATATGTTTCTTTTTCTTTATGCTAAGTAGTTTACCTCCGCTATGTGATGAGTTTCTTGGTAGATGAATTATTTTTCTTTCCATGATCTTGATTACATATACATTTTCTTTCTGTTAAGTAGTTTTCCTAGACAGTAGTCGGATGCTTGTTCGGTTAGAGTATTAGTACTAGGCCCTCTGGCATAAGATCGTTGTCTACATGCTTGAGTAGCGGGTTATCCCAAGCTAGACCCCTTCCCAATAGTTAAAAATTTTGTCCTGTCTTTATCAAGTTGGTTTATACTGGCTTTCATATCTCGTACTAGCCCCCATATAAGAGAGAATATAGAGAAGACTTTATCCCAAGTGAAGGAAGATCCTTCACCCGAAAACAAAAAAGCTCAACGATAATTTGGCTAGATCATAAGATCTAGAGAACCATTCCACTCCAAACACTGCAAAGTCTAATTGGGCCTTGATGGCGGGTTTGGTTCCTGCTGTTGAGTCAGGGGATTTAGGTCCCATCAACAGAATTGGAGCTAGAAGGAGGGCCTGAGAATGAATGGCTAGCTATGAAAGTTTCCTGACATTTCAAACAGCCTATAGATTCATAACGACCCACATGCATGGATAGTCATCCAACAGACAACCCACCTTTACCGAGTACTCCCGAAGAGGATAAATCACCCCACTCCGAGGAAGGATATCTTCACCCTGAAATACCTTACGAACTCCCTAACGAGGAAGTGAATCTTTTTAGAAGGATTACCAGAGCCTACGCCCAGCAAATCAATGCATTTCCCTTCACCCCCATCCTCCCTCGAAGAAAATAACAAAGTAGACTAGTAGTCAGCACTCCCGATGAATTTTTTGTACATTCCGTCAAAGACTTAATTGATTTCACGATCACTGAAATCCAAGAACCTCTTGACCTCATACCCGAGACGCCAGCCGACGAAATCTCCGAACCTAACGACCTTTAGGAAGAGGAAGAGCTTGACTCTAACTCCGAAGATATGGAAGGGAACAATGATCATGAGGAGGAGAGAGAATTTCCACTTCAAGACAACCAACCTTGGTTGATCGAGGACACTGTGGTTGTCCCAGGACGAGTAAACAATCTCCCTCAGCACCCGGAAAAATTGCTCCCTAAGTATGATCCTGAAACCTCAGGATTGCCCAAAGATCATATCAAGAAATTCATACTTGTGATCAGGCTTATGAACGTTCAACATGAGGACGTGGTATGTAGAATTTTCCCCTACACATTTGAGAACTCGATTTCCACATGGTATTTTAATTTTCTAGTAGGATCCATAACCAGTTGGACTAAGTTCCAAAAGGATTTCCTAGACAAATTCTCCGAAGAAACTACCACATGAGCCCTTATGGCCGAATTATTCGCAGCCTCCATGAACCCAAAATAAAGGGTCAAATATTTCAATCAAAGATTCACGACTATCCCAAACAAATTTCAGCCCGTGGCGAAACCTACTCAAGAGTTACAAATCAAGGTCTATGCCAACGCACTTTCAGCCTCTATTTCAATGTTCGTTAAGAGAGCCGCTAAGAAAACCCTCGCGGAGAATTTTGAAGATGCCAAGACGATAGAGTTCCAGATGAAAGGATGTAAAGAAGGCTAGGTCTCTGTAGCGAGAAAAGAAAGCCACCCCCCTCCTAGGAGAGGACTCCTCTTGACTAGACTGCTGGGGAAGCTCGCTGAAACAACTCCTAATAAAGGTAATGGAGATATAGAAGACCTGCAGCGCATGGTTAAGAAACTATCAAATGAKATTATAGATATGAAAAGAAATGTGGGTGAGGGAAACCAAAGCCAAGGACCCTATACACCTTTCTTTAAATGAAACCAACCTTTCAAAGGAATTGAACCTCCCCTAGWCRACCTAAACATTGATCTAGGGAATGTCGCGTTTGATTCTTTCTGTACTTACCACCAAGAGAACCACTTAGAAAAGGAATGCCCTTAGTGGGTCCACGCCATGAATTTAATGGCCAATCGTTTTCTATATGAAGTCTCTCTGACCGAACCATCCAGTAGTTCGGCCTTTAATATCAGGAAGAGGCCGACCCACCACAAGACATGACCATGTTGATATGGGATCCCAACGTGATGGCATCTTTGGATGATATGTTTAAATCTCAGGGACCACTCGCAAAGATATCGGCAATACAGACACGTAGTAAGGGTCAACCCGACCCAAAAGATACCGATGCCACCCGTGCCTCACAAAGTAAATTAACTCCCGATCGCTAGAGAATACCTTTCACTCCCGATAACAAACCTATAAGTATCCATACTCATGATTCTCTTAAATTATATTACAATGTAGTAGAAGATTTGAAGAAGTTGAAAGCTAATGTATCGGTTATGGACATATGTAGAATCCCTCAGTAGAAAGGCCTTCTGTTGCAAGCTCTAAGTTCAGTAAAAAACCCGACCACCTGCAATGGTCAGGAGAAGAATCTACCCCCTACAGATTTGGCAAGAAAACCAACGATAAACACCTACTCAGAAGGCGGGAAGGAGAGGCATTTTGTACCACCTTTCCTTTTAATGTTCGAAGTCTTCAACAAGAATCTCCACAATTGTCTGGTAGACTCCGAGGCATCTTCTAATGTCATGCCCTTGGTCGTTTGTAAAAAAATTAGGTGTTGTCCCTCTAAAAAGTGATAAGCATGTCATATAGCTAGACAAAACCTAGGTCAAGGTCATGGGGGAACTCAAAGAGGTGATGATCAAGATAGCCACTCATCCTAATTTCATGCAGGTGACTGACATCATTGTGGTGGATATCCCTAAGGCATATGGGCTATTATTGAGTCGAGATTGGTCCAAAAAATTAAATGGATACTTTAGCACAGATTGGGCACACCTTTGGCTGCCTCTGAAGGGATACAAGAACGTGATCAGAATCGATGGGGAAAGATACTTGAAACATACGGTCACTGACCTAGAAACCCCGAATGAACCAGCCTCTACCGATTTTCCCATACTAGGGAACTATTCTTGTGATTCTCACTTTGGAAATTTTTCTCCTCTCTTGTCCGATGTTTTGCTTACTCAAAACTCCGAAATGACCTTTCAAGAAGAATTCTCGATGCCAATGGAATATTCTCTCTTTTGTCAAAACCTAGTGTTAGGTGTTCCAGAAGAAAATATCGAAGAGAGGAACACTGATTGGGATAGAAATTGTCCCTCACGAATTTGGACCCTTTATTTTGATGGATCCAAGTCACAAGAGGGTTCGGGAGCAGGGTGCATCCTCATCAATCGAAAGGGTAAACAACGTCTCTTGTCTTGTAGACTAGAATTTGAGTGCACCAACAACACTGCTAAGTATGAAGCCCTGGTACAAGGGTTAGAGAAGGCCATAGATCTTAATGTCAAGGAATTAAAGGTGTTCGGAGACTCGGAAATCATCATTAGACAAGTGAGAAACACTATACACTGCAACTCCCCTCATCTTAAGAACTACCAGCATGAGGTGCAGAGGCTGATAGAATGCTTTGAATCTTTCAATATCACCGCGATCCCCAGAGCGAAGAATATCCTTGCTGACTCCTTAGCCACCGATGCTTCAAGACTCTCGCCTTTAGAATATTACGAAGCCTCCCGATTCACTGTAGAACTTCTCTACAAGCCATCGGTACCTAATAATATTTCTAATTGGAAAGTCTTTGAGGAGGATGAACAGATAATAAGCTTCTTGACTAATCAAGACAACTTCAGAGACATCGCTATAGACGATGAATAGTTCCAAGAACAACTAACGAAAACCAGTTCTTGGGAGGGTCAACACGCAGATAAACCAAAGGCTCACACAATTCCAAAAGGGATAGCGGATCTAGAGAATTTGTTTGATCTAAAGGAATGATTCAAAGGACCTAAAAACGCAAAGACTGGTAGCTCTTGTCCCCTCCACAAAAATGTAAATCTTGGAACCCCAGACAACCCAAAGTATGTGAATCTTGGCAAAACAATATCTAAAGAGGAGAGGAAATCCTACCTCAAATTATTTAGACAATACTAGGATGTGTTCGCTTGGTCCTATAAATATTTGAAAACGTATGATACCTGCATCATTCAACACACATTCTCGTTGAAACCCGAAATCAAACCTTTTCAACATAAGCTTCGGAAGTACCACCCATCCTTGGAACCCCTCATGTATCAAGAGTTAAGGAATCTTTTAGATGTGAAGATAATTTTCCAATTCAGACATTCCGCCTGGGTAGTGAACCTTGTTCCAGTAAGGAAAAAGTCAAGAGAAATCTGATTATGCATAGACTTTCAGAATCTCAATAGAGCTTCATAAAAGGACAATTATCCTGTCCCACCAATGGAGCAACTCCTACAGACCGTGTCAGGCTCAGAAATTTTCTCCCTTCTAGACGGTTTCTCAAGATACAACCAAGTGTTGGTTTCAGAGGAAGACCAATTAAAAACTACCTTCCAGACAAAATGGGGAACCTTCGCTTATAAATGCATGCCTTTCAGCTTGATTAACTTAGGAGCGACCTTTCAAAAGGAAATGGACGTGGTGTTTTAGGGACTTATAAGTAAGTGTGTGGTAGTATATTTAGATGACGTAATGATGTATTTGAAGAATAGAGAAGAACACATCCAACATTGAACCAACATTGAACTCAAATTTTTGAAAGATGCCGAAAATATGGTATATCACTCAATCCTAAGAAAACTATCTTCGGTTTTGAAAAAGGTAAGTTGTTAGGTCATATTATATCTCAAGCGGGAATTCTCATAGACCCCGAAAGGATTAAAGCCATATATCAACTCCCTCTACCCCATAACAAGAAAGCTATGCAGTCTTTTTTCAGGAAAATTAATTTCATAAGGAAATTCACCCTCGACTTCGCCGAAATCATCAAACCCTTACAAAAAATGATTCGCAAAGATTCCAAGTTTAAGTGGGATGATGAATGAAAATATGCTTTCAACAATATCAAAGCTTTCATATCCTGAGCCTCGGTATTGCGAAGTCCTGATTTCAATAGAGACTTTAACCTTTATACTTTCGCCTCTGAACAATCGCTAGCTGCGGTTTTGACTCAGAAGGACAATGACAACAATGAAGCCCCGATGTCATTTATGAGCACCAACCTTCAAGGAGTTGAGTTCAATTACCCCACTGTAGACAAGCAGGCCTACGCGGTCTATAAAGTAGTAAAACATTTTAGGTCATACATCCTCAAGAATCACACCAAGGTGATTGTGCCACACCCTGCAGTCTGATCCTTATTTACCCAACAAGAAATGGGAGAAAGAAGAGGGAACTGGATGGAGGTAGTACATGAATTTGATCTAGATATAAAACCCTCCAAGTTAGTAAAAGGACAAGGTTTGTGAAAGCTCACAGCCGAAGCTCAAGATCAAGCAAACCAAAATCCAGGGTGGGATAATGAAATAACACTATGGTGTGGTGAAGAAACATACATTTCCCTGGGACTAGACTCTTGGTACAAGGATTTGTCTCATCTATTACATCATGGGACTTGTCCCGAAAACCTCAACCCCAGAGAAAGGAGATCCCTCCGATTAAAATCTGCACAATATCGCCTCATAAATTCGATACTCTTCCAGATCAACTATGATGGGGTATTACTGAGGTGTCTTGAACGCGAAGACACTGATAAAGTGTTGAAATAAATCCAAGATGGCCCCACTGGGGGACATTTTGCAGGAAACACCACCTCTCATAAGGTTCTAAGAGCTGGCTATTATTGGCCCACTTTGTTCAAAGACGCTCATTCTTATGCTAGGAATTGTAAGACTTGTCAAATAAGTGCTAGAAAGGAGAGAAGGGAAGCAATCCCACTTCAGCCTGTAACCGTCTCTAGACCTTTTGAGCAGTGGGGGTTGGATATCATAGGAGAAAATATGCCCAACTCGTCGAAATTGCACAAGTATATTCTTACTCCCACCAACTATTTCACAAAGTGGGCAGAATCCATTCCTCTGACCCATGTAAATGAGAAAATAGTCATCCAATTTATAGAAAAAAATATAATTACAAGGTTTGGCGTTCCTTCTGTTCTGGTCTTTGATAATGTAGCCTACTTCTCCTCTACCCTATTGGCAGAGTTATCTTTGGACAAAGGAATCATAATCAAGTACTCTGCAAATTATTACCCATAGGGAAACGGTGTGGCAGAATCAACCAATAAGAATCTAGTAAGGATACTAAAGAAGACGGTTGCAGATAACCATATAAATTGGCATAACCAACTCCATAATTCCTTATGGGCTGATAGGTTCACACCCAAAGAAGCTATAGGGAATTCTCCGTACTTTCTGGTCTACAGACAGGAAGCCATCCTCCCAAACAGGCTTTATTTGCCATCTCTCCAATTGGCCCAAGATTCTAACAAAGAACCTTCCTTGGCCATGCAACAAAGAATCAACACCATGCTTATGCTGGAAGAAGAGAGAGAAAAGGCTAAGTCAAAATTTTGGGCTCATCAATAGATAGTGAAAAGATGGTTCGATAAGCATAAAGCTAAGGAAAAGAACTTTGAAGTAGGAGATTTAGTCTTGAAGTGGGACATGGAAAATGAACTCAAAGGGAAAAATTC
>JASDQU010585438.1:75015-86523 GCA_032191745.1 Picea mariana
TATACCAAGGAGACATTTTCATTTTGAATCATCTTGGACTTGAACATTTAAGTGGGGTAAAAGGAGGTTTCCCCCTCGAAGAGGCTTATTATCTGAAATTATCTCTTTTTCAAGGCGTTGAGTACTTTTCCTGAGGTTTTTCTATGCTATATTGATGTTTGGTTCTTAACAGAAAGCCAATGGATTTCCAACAAGTAACAAACATAATGCATGTAGAGGATCCCTCGTCAATAACGGTTCTACACATATTCTTGTTCTCTACAATAAATTGGATCTGAAACGCTAACTGAGGAGGTAGCCTTGGAACGTGAGCTTCCAGGTCAAAGATTATCAAATTCATATCTGTAGGATCAATTCCACCAATGGCATTTAACAGTGCCTTCCGTTGAGCGGGAAAAATTTGAAGGAATTTGAGAGCTGACATCGCGGAGGGTGCTTGCGCAAGGTATTCTACAATACTGTAGTTTTGAGCAGCACGTGCATGAGGATTAAAGGAAGACTTCCGAACAACTCCATTTTGAGGAGGGAAAATAACTGTATCAAGACCCAGTTGTTCGAGATGAAGAGGACCATTGGGAGGTGAAGTTGAGGGAGGCGGCTGAACCAACGAATGTGGAAAATCGTCAACTTTTTCCTTTGAAGGAGAGCAATCTTTGACCTGAGTTGTTATTGCAACACCGTTCTTTTTAGAATCACCAGTACACATAAGGACATATGAAGTGGTGGAAGGAGAGGGTTGGTCATGAATGACCAATTGGGCCTGTTGTTTAGAAGGGAGAGTTTGTGACAAAATGACAGGTGTGGGAGGCTTCCTGGTCCCTTGAAGGAACTTAGTGACCTTAGCTTGTCTTGGACAATATTTCGTGTAGTGATCGTCACGACAGATAAGGCAAGGATATTGAGGTTTACGCTTATCCTTATCATCAACAGGTTGTGTTTTGGGTTTTTTGGATTGCGGATTATTATTTTTATCCTCCTTATTCTTACCCTTCCCTTTTTTAGATTTGTTTTTCCAGAAGGATTAGATTGAACTAAATTAACCTCAGAAGTTTTGTCAGTGGAAGGAGTAGGAGTCAGAGCACTTTGAACATTAGAAGTAGTAGATTTTGGATTGGTGTGAGTGGTATGCGTGGATTGAGTGTTAGCATGGAAAGTACCAATCACACGATCAACAACATGAGAAGCTTTTGGGGTTGTAGAGGTAGCGGTGGTAGAAGGGAGAGGAGTGTCAGGGATCAAGTCGTAAAGAGAGCCTGTTTGTGAATAAACAAGATCTAGGTACTGAGAGTGACTAATCACCTCCTCTTCAGTGACAACTCCACCCATGGAAATATCACAGGCGATTTTACTGATGAATGATTTGGTGAACCACTTAGCCAATAACTGATCAGGAAGGTCAATTTTGATCAAGCATCTTCTCCACCTCCACTCATGAATGTGATTGGAAATGTGAGTTGTAGGAGATTGCTTAAAGGAGCTCAAAATTCTAGTTCCTGTCTCGTAGCAAATTGGCAATTGGTAATGTGTGAGGAAATCCATGGCTAGGGTATTAAAGTCGTGAAATAAGGCTCGTGGTAACTCGATGTATCACTTTGCACCATAGATGATTTTAGGGGATAAATTTCGCTCATGGGCTAATTTTCCATGGTTTTTCCAAAACCGAGATTCGCTATTTTAAAAATGATTCACCCAAATTTTATAGGATAAAATTATTTACCTTAAAAATCGCCAAAAAATTATAAAAACTATATAAAATCCTTAAAATTTTGAATATTTTTACAAAGATATCACCAAATATTTATAGTTGGCATATAAAGGATTAGTAAGATTCGCCAAGGTTTCTACATTTTAAAATAAATTTCCATCCTTAAAATCATCCCTGCTTTGCACCGAACTGGTGAGATTTCGCTGGAAGAGTCGTAGTCTAATGGAGTCATCCATAAATTAGTTGGACGAGCACAAAAGATGAAAAGTCATAACATGATTGTTTGGATTTTCTCCCGATCGACTGTCAAACTTGGGAATGTCAGATGACAATTTGGTCGGTATGACGAGCCAATGGGGAGAATGTAAGATAGGATCATTCAAGCTCCGAGACAAGTCAGGTAAACCCAAAGTGGCTAGAAAAGGAAACTGCCTATTCATGTGAGGATATTGGTGTTGAATGTGAATCTCCCTGTAAACAAGTGGATTCCCTCTTGGCTTTTATACTCCTAAGGCCAAGACAGAAAAGTTATTAACATGGACACTGACTTCCTTTTAGATCTAATCAATCTAATGAATGAAAGAGAAGGAGAAAGATATGTACCTTATTAGTGACGTTTGTCCTTGCAAAGTCCTGGCTGAGCTTTGATCCTGAGCTCCCTGATAGATCTTGTAGGACAAACAAAGGTACAAAAGACTTCCTACTCTACTGAGATTAGATCAAACATAGATCCATCTACTGCAGACAAACTCATATGGAACAAGCATAAGTTTGAAAGAAACAGGCCAAGCATTGATTATTAATGAGAACAAGTAAAAATACTTACAATCCTTTGAATGAAGGTGCAACAACTTCTTCCAGTTCTCCTTGTCCAACCCCTTTGCTCAAATAATCTCCATTGATTGCTTTGATAACATCTCACTCATGAGATCATAAGTTTGATGTAATGCTTATTCTCCATTGTACCTTTCACCATGAGAAGGCCTCCTTATATAACCTTGGAGAGGTCTAACCACTTGAGAGATCTTTGGGATAAGTTGAGGATTCCTCTCCTTTAGTTGAGGATCTTCCCTAAGATCATGCCTTGACCATCTATTCGAATCCAACTACCTTCATGAATTGAGGGATTCTTCCCTTATTTGCCTCAACAAACCCAGAATTTACTAAAAAAAGGATAGTGCTCCCCCAAAAGGGTGCACAGAGTGCTCAATCACTCCCCCAAAGAGGCTCAGGGAGCACTAGCACTCCCTGACAGTGGATAGGGGAGTGCTCCTCTCCAAAATTCAGTTTTTGAGTGTTTTTTCCATGGAAAAAGGTTTGTACTCCCTATCAAGTGACTTCTCTTCTTCAAAACTAGTCTTTGGGGTGTCTTAAGTGTCTTTGTGATGACGTTAGAAGCAGGACATGGGAAATATGGCAGTATGATGTTTATGACACTTGCAACACTTGTAGTCAATATGAAACACTTGCGGACAAGATGCGACACTTACAACACTTGTAATGACGACACTTGCAACACTATCAAAGTGAGTAATTTTGAGGTGTAACAAATTGCCCCCAAAGTATGAAGTTAGAAGATGATGATGACTGAATTACTTTGTAGAATTTTTCGAGCAAGGGTATGGACGCATAGAAACCAGAAAAAGATGCACACAACCATCAAACAAATATTATGACATGTTTCAAAACCCAAGGCAGGCATACCTATGCTTCAGTGATAAAGACTTTTTAGGTATGGCCGCCATAAAATACATTGTGGATCCATAATTCTATTGAAAAAATGGTATAGAAACTATAGATACAATGTGGATCTATACTCCTATGACTTGAACTGATCGTAACCATGAAGAATACACAGTGGATCTACGAGATGACAAGACATAGCCATGACCAATACAAAGTGGATCTATGTAACAATATATGTGTCATAGTCCAAAAGAACTCCTTCGCAACCTAGGCAAAGTACATATGAGAGATGATTCAACCCAGGGTATTCTTACTGATCCCAATGTAGTACAAATCTAACCATGTGAATACATGTCCTATTGTCAAACATGGCAGAAACCACTTGATTACCGGTCAATGAGGTAAATCTTTAACAAGTGCGAGGGAGATCACCATTGATGTCAATGATTCCCAAGGTACTCTAGTACATTCCAACTAATGTGAATGGATGAGATGAATTCGAACATCCATGGAATCATTCGATCAAGGGTTAATGATGCAAACTCACTGTTGCAGATGAGGAGGCCTGCCATTGGGGCATGCAGGTCCCAAGGTATTAACTAGTTTCTAAGTCTAGTTACTGGATAATGTGTTGAATTCGACAGGAATAGACTCTTCGAAGGAGGGCCTTGATGTATCCCCCATCAACGACACGAAACTGAAACATAGATGTAATTGGTAGATCAAATGAACATGGACTGACACGGGTATTGAAACAAGATATTTTTGATGGTTGAATCTCGAGGTAGATACTTCCCTTGAACACTGAGGCACAACAACAGAAACTTAACATGGACCAAAACACAATAATGCAGTGGATACGGTGAATTTCGTCGGGTGACCCAAAGGAGTAAAAGAAGATTAGAGGATTGGTTCAGTGTAGAGGTTCAATGGATTAAAATGCATGCAAAGACAAAGTGTCATGTTCAAGGGAGACCGTAAGGGTTACTGGTAATGTTCTCAAAAACTGCTTGGCTTGCTTCTTTAAATTTTTCCCCCATCCAGATAGATGAGTACCTCTTTTTAATTTAATGAGCTTGAGGAGGGTAACACATGCTCAATATGACTCACCTTCGGTAAGTCCCTCTTCCTTTGTTTAACTAACTGGAAGAAGTAAGGGTTCGATCCCACATGGGCCCTTCAATGTATGATTGTTTAACAAGTCTAGTGAAGGTAAACTTGGTGGTTTTTCATATTTAGAGAGTCTAAAAACAACTTAAAGACAACTCCAATGTTGTCCTTTTTGTAATGTTAGTCTCACAAGGTCGAAAAAGAGATAAATTATCACTCGAAAGATGCCCTTTCAAACCTTTTAATGAGTGGGAAAGGAAGCAATATCACTCGACAATATTTTCATGTTTAGAGAGTCTAAAAAGAGCTTAAAGATGACTCCAGGAGGTTCCTTTTTCGAATATCCATGCGGGTCCAAAAAAGAGATAAAAGTTTACCTGGCTGCATTCTCGTGTATTTATGAGCACGATAAAGAACAAAAACTAAGCTTGGCATGCCCCCAACTTGAAAGCTAGTGACTTAACTCTAGAATGATCATCAAAGACTGGAGACATGCCCTCCAAGATTGAATTCATTCACCGACTTTGAGGTTGTCACCAATTTCTCTACTGGATGGAGAAAGAAGATAAGAGCGAATGAAAAGAATGTTCAAGAGAGGTGATTATTTCATTATTTAATGAGCTTGACACAGTAAAAGAACTATGCTCATGGCTCCGAGTTCAATCCCCAGATTGTTGTTTCATTTTTAAACAAACTTGCTACAGAGAGGAAAAATATGTTCGTGGCCTCTGTTTCATTTTTTAACGAGCTTGCTACAGAGAAGAGAAAATATGATCATGACCTCTGTGTCATTTTTTAACGATCTTGCTACAGAGAAGAGAAACTATGCTCGTGACCTCTGTGTCATTTTTTAACGAGCTTTCCACAGAGAAAAGAAACTATGCTCGTGACCTCTTCTTGATCATGGCTTCCAAGAGAATAATGCTTTGGAAGGACACCATGTCAAGGGACAAAACTCAGTCATGGCTTCCAAGCGATCTTCACTAGATGGAAGAAAATCACTCTGGAAGGAATACATGTCGAGGGTCTCATTAGGGGTAAGGATATCAGGCTCCAATATCCCTATCGAAGAGATCACCAGGTCAACTACCGGATCCAAATCATGGGAATTTGAAGGCATGGGAGTTAACGCCACATAATTGACATGTGGCGGGGGAGATACTACCATCATATAAGAATCATTCAGGGAGGTAATCCAGTCAGGACTGATGAAGGAAAGTTGATTAATAGTCACAATTTTTCCATCATGAGGGAAATATATCATAAGAAAAAGAGTGGATACAATCGCTCTCATGGAATATACATAATCCCGTCCAAGGAGTAAAGCGAAATCCAAGGGGTATCAGACTACCATGACATCAATAAAGACAATTTTCCCTCCCAAAGTTACCAGAAACTAAGGAAGGGTCCCTAAAGGTTGACTAGTTCTTATGTTAAAAGCTAACAGATTCTGTGTAACTGACGCAAGTTGAGGACAACCCAAAGCGTGCCAAGTAATAGAGTACAAAATACTAATGGACGCACCTTCATCTATCAAAGTTTGAGGAACGTCCCAACCACAAACCTATACTGTAATCTGTAAAGTAATGTGAGAGGGAAGACGAGGTCCAGTTAGTGCACCCCAATAAAAAAAGATGGAGTCATTGCTTGGAGGGGGTTTCACGGGAGAAGGAGGAATGCCCCCCAGCACGGTAGATTCTATATCAATGAGAGAAACATGGGCAGTATCGGGTTTACTCTTTAGAGGGAGAGTAGGATTGACTGATGATGGGATCGGATCGACCATGCAATCACTCTTCAAAGGAAGAGTGGGATTGACCGATGATGGGTTCGGATCAACCACTTTAGTACTCATCAAAGGAGGAGTGGGATCAACCGATGACAGAACCAGATCGACCACTTGGGTTTCATTCTCCAAGGGGAGAATGGGGTCGACAGGTGGAAACAGATCAACCACTTTGGTGTCACTCTCTAACTGGAGAATGGGGTCGACCGAGAATGAAAAAGGATCGACTACTTGGTTTATAATCTTTTGATGAAGAGTAGGGCTAATCGATGATAGAACTGAATCGGATACTTGGGTTTGTGGTTCAATCAAGAAGGAAACTAGATTGACCACCTAATCAACCGGACTAACCGGGGATGAAACTAGATTGACCAGTCCATCAACTAACAATGGATTGGGGGAGATCTTACGATAGCCTTTTGGAAGTTGATTTTTTTCCAAAAGAGAAGAATCCTCATCCATGTGAGGAAAAAGGTGAGAATAATGATCACCTTTTCATAATATACAAGGGAATTTGACAGTTGTGTTCTTCTTACCAACCTTAATGTCACTAGTTGACGGGGTATCATCGACATGACCAGCAGAAGCTGATGACATGGAGGACCACATTTCTAAGACCTTAGGAATACCAAGGCAATCCATTAGAATGTGGTCACCCTTACAAAGACTACAAGGGAATTTGGGTTTCAGATTATTTATTTTAATCTTGTTGACCTCATCAACACCCCCAGTACTATTAACAGAATCTAGTTTCTTGGATCCAACATCTGATGTTGTTTGGACCTTGGTGTTTTTCAGGATCTTCTTATTCTTCTCTTTCTGTTTCTTCTTCTTCTGATCAACCTGGCTACTTGCTTTAAATATTTCACTAGACGAAGAAGGAGAAAGGGAAGGAGACTTAATGGGTGAAGAAGGAGAAAATTTGACATGAGGTTGATGTGTGGGTGGTGTACTAACATCTAAAGTATTAGGTGTAGTTGAAACATTGGGAGGATTCAAGATCTCCAGAGTGGGGAACAACCAAACCGGTAATCCGATGGTGAGTCCCAGAAGACTCAGTGTGGAAATATACAGAGGACCAAAGTTTCCAAATGAAGGAAAGGTATAATGTTCCCCGGGAGAAGGGGTTCCTCCATTGGTACTCTCAGGATTTGATGCCATTAACACTAACTCGACCTAAGGTCCACTAAGTAACAAAACCAACACACGCTATAAATATGAGAAGCAAACAATCAAACAAAACCTTCCCACAATGAAACCACTAGTTGGCGATGAAATCGAACGTCATGAGATCAAAATAAGAAGAGGCAGGGATAGAGCAGGTGGATCAGTTACATTGGTGACCTACTTAATGGACCTACACCTTCGTGCAAGCTTCCACACAGTAATTGTGGATTTACCCTCCAAGGAGCTCGAGTGAGTTTGACCAACGTCTGTTCCAGGTACAGTGAGACTTCCCTTCACCATCACCTTGTGTGAGACCCTAAAGATTATGGCTACTAAGGTCACCAATTTGCAGTCATCCCCTAGGTGGGAACAGTCGACAGTCTGATCTGAATGTATGGACAAGATAACAAGTTTGAAATCAACTCGAGAGGCTCCCACACATAATCGTGGGTATACCCTCAAGTGATCCCCAATATACGATCTGACCACTACAAACAGTTGATCCATGAAGGGATAATCTCTGTAACTCACCCGAATGCGACCTCATGCGTAACCCTTGTGTGGGAGGGGGTGTAACACCCTGTTTCCCCTAGCTTGTAAAAATAACTGGACTGGCCAAAACTGTGGCAAACTCAGAAATGTGAATATGTGATGTGAATGGACCTTGTAGAAAAGGTCAATGAATCTGAATAATATTATGAATTTATATTGCAGGACTGCTGAGACGGGATGTGATAAAAAAGAGACCATGATGGTGGTGGAAGGCACCTGGAAAGGTGGCGTTAAATTCCACTGAGAATCAATACCGTATTTGGACTTCACTGGCCCGGAGAACCAAAAGCGGCTCCCTGGCCCCGAATTAAATGTCTCGCAGGCTAGTAGGTAGATGGCTCCTCAGGAATTAATGAGGGATGGGGAGGAGAACCGCCCATCCGTAGAGCCATCAGGCCTAACTAGCATGAGGGAAATTGCGCCACACGCAACCTCGCAAGAGGATAAGGTGTGGGGGAGAAGCAATTGGGGGCAGACGCGAGGGGAGAAGGAAAACTCTAGCAATATGCAGAGTGAGTGATAGCAGAGAGGAAGGAGAGTAACCTTTGCTTATNTCGTGGTCTCGGCTCGGGGGTGGCTACTGGTAAATCCGCTGGGAGTCGCTAAGCCTACGGTTGGGTGGAAACGAGTACCCTTCTCAGCAGTTGCATAACCCCTGGTGTTATTTTCTGATAAGTGTTTTGCCTTTAACATCTTGAAATATATGTATGCTAACATTTATGATCATAATTTGTGAAATTGTGAATGACTTCATTATAAGAATGTATGTATGGTATCTTGATCAGTACTGGTAGTTGTATGTTTATATGGAAAGACTACGTGTGGCTTATGCTCTCTTAAATTGATATGTATATGCATGCTGATCTAATTTAGACTTCATGCCTGGTTCTCGGGAGAGAGATACCCTTAACTACCTCAGATAGTACCCTGGGTAAACCTCCCCATAGAGATACCTTTCTCAAAAAATCCATCAAAAACCTGGAAAAGGACGTGAAGGCACAAGGCCTTAAGAAATCCCTGATAAGTATCGAATCGACGGACGAGATCTAGTCGAGAGATCTGTGGTCACTCACGACTATCAGATCGAAAGAAGAAGCTGGAAAGTTAATTACCTTAACCCTGAATAGGTGTTGATCGACAGACGAGATCCCATCAGGAAATCTGCGGTCACACATGACCGTTAGATTGGTAGGAGAAAATAGGGTGTTAAATGCCTTACCACCTTGTCTTTATATACCTTCATGGATAGCGACAAAATCGGGATCGTATATCCCCGAGGTCCATGAGAACATCTGGATCGTTGATTTTCCCACGTCCAGGAAGTCATGGGAGAATGCACAAGTTAGGAACCTGTCTGAGCCATCAGATCTCAGCTGAAAATCTCGACAGTCATTGGATCTGTCAGGAGATACCCGAGGGTTAAACCCCAGTGAATAAGGGTGAAAGCCCTGAAATAGATATGGACCATCTGAATAACGGAGGCCACATGTCAAGAGATTACCCATTTCAGGAAAACGGGAATCACGAACTCGAGAATCCTGGTGACAAGAGATCGGCACTTTCCATGGTGGAAACCTCGGGACGGATCTGGACCGTCCGATTTAAGGAGGTCACGTGTCATGAGATTACCTATTTCGGGAAACCAGGAATCACGAATTCGGGAGTCCTGGTGACGAGAGATCGAGACTTTCCATGGTGGAAACCCCGGGATAGATCTGGACTGTCCGATTTAAAGAGGTCATGTGTCATGAGATTACCCATTTCGGGAAATCAGGAATCACAAATCTGGGAGTCCTGGTGATGAGAGATTGAGACTTTCCCTGGTGGAAACCTGAGGACAGATCTGGACCGTCCGATTTAAGGAGGCCACATGTCAAGAGATTAACCACATCGAGAAATCGGGGATCGAGGATTCAGGAGTCCCGTGGTCGAGAGTTCAGACTCTCGTGATGATAAGTCCCGATGAAAGGATGAGATTCCTTTGGGGAATCTCAGGGTCTATAATGATCATCAGATGTGGAGAAGGGACGTCAACTTTAAGCCGGGGTGCGAATGCGCCTTAGGGTAAGTGGCGAGCAGATCTAGACGACCAAGGTCCACTTGCCCAGATCTACGGCTGAGGCTTCATTCTGGAGCCCCCCTTGTCGTTCTGCCTTTAGTGGTGCGGGGGGGTCCGGAATCGAACTTGCAACTCAGGAATGGTCAGGATCAATTCACCTTGATCAACAGCATTCAGGCGAATTCTAGACCCTCCTTGCCATTCTAGCTTTAATGGGGGGGGAGGTCCGGAATGGTGTGGTGTGTGAAGTGGGGCCCATCTCCTATCACGTCACCCATCGTGTCGTGTTTCCCCTCTTGCCACCTTTACTCCGCTCACCCGCGTGACAGGTCCGTTCCTAATGGCCATTTGCCAACCATGTAGGGACTCGTCCCTATTGGCCAGTTGCTAACCCTGTCGGGGTTCGGTGGTTGCAGAGTCGAACGATTCGACATCACTGTAGCGCCAAGGCACGAAATAAAAAGAGGCACCGCAATTACTTGAACTGTGATCATGACCCGCGATCACATGGGAACAGAGAGAGAGAAAGATCTAGCTTTCTCTAGGCCTCCATAGGTAATTCAGGGGTTCTGATTCGACGAAAATCAATGAAAATTTGATTATGGTAGTGGGTATGTGAAAAAGTGGTATCAAAGCATGGTTACAACACTTGGCCTGACTGGGCTCATGAATGAGTTGCGCATAAGCTCCGTTCGAAGCACCTCTATGAGGAGTAACCCCCTAACTTAACTCTCTTGTCCAGGATTAAAACTTGGAAATGAGAACCCGACTGTGTATGCATGTGAAAGAGTTATAAATTTATGTGCAGGTTATAAAATGTATCTAACTCTTGACTAATAACTAGCGTTTGTCTTTTCACCCAAGCAGACGATCAGCCGCAGGAATTTACAGACGCAGAGTATGGTGACTCACCAAGAGGTGGGAGAAGGCTCCCACAACAGAGACGAAGAGTCTAATGAAAGAAGAACAATAGGGACCCCTTCAGATCTAGCTGAGACTGTGAGGAGTCTCATGGTTGAATTGCAAAGCTGCAAGGCCGACAATGAAAGGATGATGAAAGAACAAGAAAAGCAAACTGAAATTAATGCAGTTCTACTGCAGAGCTTATCTGACCTATAGCGACAAATGCAGCATGAGCCTGACATGCAGAAACATGGTCATATCAGTGGCCATAATAAGAGGAGAACCTCAAGGAAGGTCCACCCTAGAGGTAAAGGACCAGTGCCATATGATTCCTCTGATAAGGAAGCTGGTGATTCAGAAGGCTCTTCTAGCAGCAGGACCAGTTCCTATTCTCAAAGAAAACAGAAGAAGCAAAAGACTTCCAAGGGTCATAAATTTGAGGAATTCAGAAAGTCCAAACCTCCCTCCTTCGACGGTGAGATAAAGAAGGGAGAGGAAGTTGAGGCCTGGCTACTTGGACTGAAGAAATATTTCAGAGTC
>JASDQU010585438.1:86614-98497 GCA_032191745.1 Picea mariana
ATCAAAACTAAAAAAGTCCAGTTGGTCAACTATAACAAACTTTCCTTGGTGTGGGAAACGTAACACACAGAAAAGGGTAGACACAAATGCATTCATGGAATCAATCCATCTACGGCCAAGTAAGAGGTTATAGTCAAGAGGCACATTAAATATCTCGACCTCGACATTGACCGATTTGCCTTCCAATGTAATATACAACGAGGGAAGAACACCATAGGGTTTAAAACTAGAACCATTGAAGGCCTTAAGTGTATTGTGTGATTCGGTGATGGGAGGAAAGCCAATGGATTTCCAACAAGTAACAAACATAATGCATGTAGAGGATCCCTCGTCAATAACGGTTCTACACATATTCTTGTTCTCTACAATAAATTGGATCTGAAACGCTAACTGAGGAGGTAGCCTTGGAATGTGATCTTCCAGTTCAAAGATTATCAAATTCGTATCTATGGGATCAATTCCACCAATGGCCTTTAACAGTGCCTTCCGTTGAGCAGGAAAAATTTGAAGGAATTTGAGAGCTGACATCGCGGAGGGTGCTTGCGCAAGGTATTCTACGATACTGTAGTTTTGAGTAGCACGTGCATGAGGATTAAAGGAAGACTTCCAAACAACTCCATTTTGAGGAGGGCAAAGAACTGTATCAAGACCCAGTTGTTCGAGATGAAGAGGACCATTGGGAGGTGAAGTTGAGGGAGGCGGTTGAACCAACAAATGTGGAAAATCGTCAACTTTTTCCTTTGAAGGAGAGCAATCTTTGACCTGAGTTGTGATTGCAACACCGTTCTTTTTAGAATCACCAGTACACATAAGGACATACGAAGTGGTGGAAGGAGAGGGTTGGTAATGAATGACCAATTGGGCCTATTGTTTAGAAGGGAGATTTTGTGACAAAATGACAGGTGTGGGAGGATTCCTGGTCCCTTGAAGGAACTTAGTGACCTTAGCTTGTCTTGGACAATATTTCGTGTAGTGATCGTCATGACAAATAAGGCAAGGATATTGAGGTTTACACTTATCCTTATCATCAACAGGTTGTGTTTTGGGTCTTTTGGATTGTGGATTATTATTTTTATCCTCCTTATTCTTACCCTTCCCATTTTTAGATTTGTTTTTCCAGAAGGATTAGATTGAACTGAATTAACATCAGAAGTTTTATCAGTGGAAGGAGTAGGAGTCAGAGCACTTTGAACATTAGAAGTAGTAGATTTTGGATTGGTGTGAGTGGTATGTGTGGATTGAGTGTCAGCATGGAAAGTACCAATCACACGATCAACAACATGAGAAGCTTTTGGGGTTGTAGAGGTAGCGGTGGTAGAAGGGAGAGGAGTGTCAGGGATCAAGTCGTAAAGAGAGCCCGTTTGTGAATAAACAAGATCTAGGTACTGAGAGCGACTAATCACCTCCTCTTCAGTGACAACTCCACCCATGGAAATATCACGGGCGATTTTACTGATGAATGATTTGGTGAACCACTTAGCCAATAACTGATCAGGAAGGTCAATTTTGATCCAGCATCTTCTCCACCTCCACTCATGAATGTGATTGGAAATGTGAGTTGTAGGAGATTGCTTAAAGGAGCTCAAAATTCTGGTTCCTGTCTCATAGCAAATTGGCAATTGGTAATGTGTGAGGAAATCCATGGCTAGGGTATTAAAGTCATGAAAGAAGCCTCGTGGTAACTCGATGTATCACTTTTCACCATAGATTATTTTAGGGGATAAATTTCTCTCATGGGCTAATTTTCCATGGTTTTTCCAAAACCGAGATTTGCTATTTTAAAAATGATTCGCCCAAATTTTATAGGATAAAATTATTTACCTTAAAAATCGCCAAAAAATTATAAAAACTATATAAAATCCTTAGAAATTTGAATATTTTTACAAACATATCACCAAAGATTTATAGTTGGCATATAAAGGATTAGTAAGATTTGCCAAGGTTTCTACATTTTAAAATAAATTTCCATCCTTAAAATCATCCCTGCTTTGCACCAAAATGGTGAGATTTCGCTGAAAGAGTCGTAGTCTAATGGAGTCATCCATAAATTAGTTGGACGAGCACCAAAGATGAAAAGTCATAACATGATTGTTTGGATTTTCTCCCGATCGACTGTCAAACTTGGGAATGTCGGATGACAATTTGGTCGGTATGAAGAGCCAATGGGGAGAATGTAAGATAGGATCATTCAAGATCCGAGACAAGTCAGGTAAACCCAAAGTGGATAGAAAAGGAAACTGCCTATTCATGTGAGGATATTGGTGTTGAATGTGAATCTCCCTGTAAACAAGTGGATTCCCTCTTGGCTTTTAGACTCCTAAGGCCAAGACAGAAAATTTCTTAACATGGACACTGACTTCCTTTTAGATCTAATCAATCTAATGAATGAAAGAGAAGGAGAAAGATATGTACCTTATTAGTGACGTTTTCCCTTGCAAAGCCCTGGCTGAGCTTTGATCCTGATCTCCCTGATAGATCTTGTAGGACAAACAAAGGTACAAAAGACTTCCTACTCTACTGAGATTAGCTCAAACATAGATCCATCTACTGCAGACAAACTCATATGGAACAAGCATAAGTTTGAAAGAAATAGGACAAGCATTGATTATTAATGAGAACAAGTAAAAATACTTACAATCCTTTGAATGAAGGTGCAACAACTTCTTCCAGTTCTCCTTGTCCAACCCCTTTGCTCAAATAATCTCCACTGATTGCTTTGATAACATCTCACTCATGAGATCATAAGTTTGATGTAATGCTTATTCTCCATTGTACCTTTCACCATGAGAAGGCCTCCTTATATAACCTTGGAGAGGTCTAACCACTTGAGAGATCTTTGGGATAAGTTGAGGATTCCTCTCCTTTAGTTGAGAATCTTCCCTAAGATCATGCCTTGACCATCTATTTGAATCCAACTACCTTCAGGAATTGAGGGATTCTTCCCTTATTTGCCTCAACAAACCCAGAATTTACTAAAAAAAGGATAGTGCTCCCCCAAAAGGGTGCACAGAGTGCTCAATCACCCCCCCAAAGAGGCTCAGGGAGCGCTAGCACTCCCTGAAAGTGGGTAGGGGAGCGCTCCTCTCCAAAATTCAGTTTTTGAGTGTTTTTTCCATGGAAAAAGGTTTGTACTCCCTATCAAGTGACTTCTCTTCTTCAAAACTAGTCTCTGGGGTGTCTTAAGTGTCTTTGTGATGACATTAGAGGCAGGACATGGGAAAGATGGCAGTATGATGTTTATGACACTTGCAACACTTGTAGTCAAGATGCGACACTTGCGGACAAGATGCGACACTTACAACACTTGTAATGACGACACTTGCGACACTATCGAAGTGAGTAATTTTGAGGTGTAACAAATTGCCCCCCAAAGTATGAAGTTAGAAGATGATGATGACTGAATTACTTTGTAGAATTTTTCGAGCAAGGGTATGGATGCATAGAAACTGGAAAAAGATGCACACAACCATCAAACAAATATTATGACATGTTTCAAAACCCAAGGCAGGCATACCTATGCTTGAGTGATAAAGACTTTTTAGGTATGGCCGCCATAAAATAGACTGTGTATCCATAATTATATTGACAAAATGGTGTAGAAACTACAAATAAAATGTGGATCTATACTCCTATGACCTGGACTGATCGTAACCATGAAGAATACACAGTGGATCTACGAGATGACAAGACATAGCCATGACCAATACAAAGTGGATCTATGTAACAATATATGTGTCATAGTCCAAAAGAACTCCTTCGCAACCTAGGCAAAGTACATATGAGAGATGATTCAACCTAGGGTATTCTTACCGATCCCAATGTAGTACAAATCTAACCATGTGAATAGATGTCCTGATGTCAAACATGGCAGAAACCACTTGATTACCGGTCAATGAGGTAAACCGTTAACAAGTGCGAGGGAGATCACCATTGATGTCAATGATTCCCAAGGTACTCTAGTACATTCCAACAAATGTGAATGGATGAGATGAATTCAAACATCCATGGAATCATTCGATCAAGGGTTAATGATGCAAACCCACTGTTGGAGACGAGGAGGCCTGCCATTGGGACATGTAGGTCCCAAGGTATTAACTAGTTTCTAAGTCTAGTTACTGGATAATGTGTTGAATTTGATAGGAATAGACTCTTCGAAGGAGGGCCTTGATGTATCCCCCATCAACGACACGAAACTAAAACATAGATGTAATTGGTAGATCAAATGAACATGGACTGACACGGGTATTGAAACAAGATATTTGTGATGGTTGAATCTCAAGGTAGATACTTCCCTTGAACACTAAGGCACAACAACAGAAACTTGACATGGACCAAAACACAATAATGCAGTGGATACGGTGAATTTCGTCGGGTGACCCAAAGGAGTAAAAGAAGCTCAGAGGATTGGTTCAGTGTAGAGGTTCAATGGATTAAAATGAATGCAAAGACAAAGTGTCATGTTCAATGGAGACCGTAAGGGTTACTGGTAATGTTCTCAAAAACTGCTTGGCTTGCTTCTTTAAATTTTTCCCCCATCCAAATAGATGAGTACCTCTTTTTAATTTAACGAGCTCGAGGAGGGTAACACATGCTCAATATGACTCACCTTCAGTAAGTCCCTCTTCCTTTGTTTAACTAATTGGAAGAAGTAAGGGTTCGATCCCACATGGGCCCTTCAATGTATGATTGTTTAACGAGTCCAGAGAAGGTAAACTTGGTGCTTTTTCATATTTAGAGAGTCTAAAAATAACTTAAAGACGACTCCAATGTTGTCCTTTTTGTAATGTTAGTCTCACAAGGCCGAAAAAGAGATAAATTATCACTCGAAATATTCCCTTTCAAACCTTTTAATGAGTGGGAAAGGAAGCAATATCACTCGACAATATTTTCATGTTTAGAGAGTCTAAAAAGAGCTTAAAGATGACTCCAGGAGGTTCCTTTTTCGTATATCCATGCGGGTCCAAAAAAGAGATAAAAGTTTACCTAGCTACATTCTCGTGTATTTATGAGCACGATAAAGAACAAAAAATAAGCTTGGCATGCCCCCAACTTGAAAGCTAGTGACTTAACTCTAGAATGATCATCAAAGACTGGAGACATGCCCTCCAAGCTTCAATTCATTCACCGACTTTGAGGTTGTCACCAATTTCTCTACTGGATGGAGAAAGAAGATAAGAGCGAATGAAAAGAATGTTCAAGAGAGGTGATTGTTTCATTATTTAATGAGCTTGACACAAGAAAAGAACTATGATCAGGGCTCCGAGTTCAATCCCCAGATTGTTGTTTCATTTTTAAACGAGCTTGCTACAGAGAGGAAAAATATGCTCGTGGCCTCTGTTTCATTTTTTAACGAGCTTGCTACAGAGAAGAGAAAATATGATCATGACCTCTGTGTCATTTTTTAACGAGCTTGCTACAGAGAAGAGAAACTATGCTCGTGACCTCTGTGTCATTTTTTAACGAGCTTTCCACAAAGAAAAGAAACTATGCTCGTGACCTCTTCTTGATCATGGCTTCCAAGAGAATAATGCTCTGGAAGGACACCATGTCAAGGGACAAAACTCAGTCATATCTTCCAAGAGATCTTCACTAGATGGAAGAAAATCACTCTGGAAGGAATACATGTCGAGGGTCTCATTAGGGGTAAGGAGATCAGGCTCCAATATCCCTATCGAAGAGATCACCAGGTCAACTACCAGATCCAAATCATGGGAATTTGAAGGCATGGGAGATAACGCCACATAATTGACATGTGGTGGGGGAGATACTACCATCATATAAGAACCATTCAGGGAGGTAATACAGTCAGGACCGATGAAGGAAAGTTGATTAATAGTCACAATTTTTCCATCATGGGGGAAATATATCATAAGAAAAAGAGTGGATACAATCACTCTCATGGAATAGACATAATCCCGTCCAAGGAGTTAAGCGAAATCCAAGGGGTCTCAGACTACCATGACATCAATAAAGACAATTTTCCCTCCCAAAGTTACCGGAAATTGAGGAAGGGTCCCTAAAGGTTGACTAGTTCTTATGTTAAAAGCTAACAGATTCTGTGTAACCAACGCAAGTTGAGGACAACCCAAAGCATGCCAAGTAATAGAGTAAAAAATACTAATGGACGCACCTTCATCTATCAAAGTTTGAGGAACGTACCGACCACAAACCTGTACTGTAATCTGTAAAGTAATGTGAGAGGGAAGACGAGGTCCAGTTAGTGCACCCAAATAAAAAAGGATGGAGTCATTGCTTGGAGGGGGTTTCGCGGGAGAAGGAGGAATGCCCCCCAGCATGGTAGATTCTATATCAATGAGATAAACATGGGTAGTATCGGGTTTACTCTCTAGAGGGAGAGCAGGATTGACTGATGATGGGATCGGATCGACCATGCAGTCACTCTTCAAAGGAAGAGTGGGATTGACCGATGATGGGATCGGATCCACCACTTTAGCACTCATCAAAGGAGGAGTGGGATCGACCGATGACAGAACCAGATCGACCACTTGGGTTTCATTCTCCAAGGGGAGAATGGGGTCGACAGGTGGAAACAGATCGACCACTTTGGTGTCACTCTCTAACTGGAGAATGGGGTTGACCGAGAATGAAAACGGATCGACTACTTGGTTTATACTCTTTTGATGAAGAGTAGGGCTAATCGATGATAGAACTGAATCAGATACTTGGGTTTGTGGTTCAATTGAGAAGGAAACTAGATTGACCACCTAATCAACCGGACTAACCGGGGACGGAACTAGATTGACCAGTCCATCAACTAACAATGGATTGGGGGAGATCTTACGATAGCCTTTTGGAAGTTGATTTTTTTCCAAAAGAGAAGAATCCTCATCCATGTGAGGACAAAGGTGAGAATAATGATCACCTTTTCATAATATACAAGGGAATTTGATAGTTGTGTTCTTACCAACCTTAATGTCACTAGTTGACGGGGTATCATTGACATGACCAGCAGAAGCCGATGACATGGAGGACCACATTTCTAAGACCTTAGGAATACCAAGGCAATCCATTAGAATGTGGTCACCCTTACAAAGACTACAAGGGAATTTGGGTTTCAGATTATTTATTTTAATCTTGTTGACCTCATCAACACCCCCAGTACTATTAACAGAATCTAGTTTCTTGGATCCAACATCTGATGTTGTTTGGGCCTTGGTGTTTTTCAGGATCTTCTTATTCTTCTCTTTCTGTTTTTTCTTCTTCTGATCAACCTAGCTACTTGCTTTAAATATTTCACTAGATGAAGAAGGAGAAAGGGAAGGAGACTTAATGGGTGAAGAAGGAGAAAATTTGACATGAGGTTGATGTGTGGGTGGTGTACTAACATCTAAAGTATTAGGTGTAGTTGAAACATTGGGAGGATTCGGGATCACCGGAGTGGGGAACAACCAAACCAGTAATCTGATGGTGAGTCCCAAAAGACTCAGTGTGGCAATATACAGAGGACCAAAGTTTCCAAATGAAGGAAAGGTATAATGTTCCCTGGGAGAAGGGGTTTCTCCATTGGTACTCTCAGGATTTGATGCCATTAACACTGACTCGACCTAAGGTCCACTAAGTAACAAAACCAACACACGCTATAAATATGAGAAGCAAACAATCAAACAAAACCTTCCCACAATGAAACCACTAGTTGGTGATGAAATCCAACGTCGCGAGATCAAAACAAGAAGAGGCAGGGATAGAGCAGGTGGATTAGTTACATTGGTGACCTACTTAATGGACCTACACCTTGGTGCAATCTCCCACACAGTAATTGTGGATTTACCCTCCAAGGAGCTCGAGTGAGTTTGACCAACGTTTGTTCCAGGTACAGTGAGACTTCCCTTCACCATCACCTTGTGTGAGACCCTAAAGATTATGGCTACTAAGGTCACCAATTTGCAGTCATCCCCTAGGTGGGAACATTCGATAGTCTGATCTGAATGTATGGGCAGGATAACAAGTCTGAAATCAACTCGAGAGGCTCCCACACATAATCGTGGGTATACCCTCAAGTGACCCCCAATATACGATCCGACCACTACAAACAGTTGATCCACGAAGGGATAATCTCTGTAACTCACCCGAATGCAACCTCGTGTGTAACCCTTGTGTGGGAGGGGGTGTAACACCCTGTTTCCCCCAGCTTGTAAAAATAAATGGACTGGCCAAAACTGTGGAAAACTCAGAAATGTGAATATGTGATGTGAATGGACCTTGTAGAAAAGGTCAATGAATGTGAATAATATTATGAATTTATATTGCAGGACTGCTGAGAGGGGATGTGCTAAAAAAGAGACCACAATGGTGGTGGAAGGCACCTGGAAAGGTGGCGTTAAATTCCACTGAGAATCAATACCGTATTTGGACTTCACTGGCCCGGAGAACCAAAAGCAGCTCGCTGGCCCCGAATTAAATGTCTCACAGGCTGGTAGGTAGATGGCTCCTCAGGAATTAATGAGGGATGGGGAGGAGAACCGCCCATCTGTAGAGCCATCAGACCTAACTAGCATGAGGGAAATCGCGCCACACGCAACCTCACAAGAGGATAAGGTGTGGGGGAGAAGCGATTGGGGACAGACGCGAGGGGAGAAGGAAAACTCTAGCAATATGTAGAGTGAGTGATAGCAGAGAGGAAGGAGAGTAACCTTTGCTTCTGGTCACTGGAAAAACAGAGACGCAGTCTCACAGCATCGTGGTCTCGCCTCGGGGGTGGCTACTGGTAAATTCGCTGGGAGTCGCTAAGCCTACGGTTGGGTGGAAACGAGTACCCCTCTCAGCAGTTGCATAACCTCTGGTGTTATTTTCTTATAAGTGTTTTGCCTTTAACATCTTGAAATATATGTATGCTAACATTTATGATCATAATTTGTGAAATCGTGAATGACTTCATTATAAGAATGTCTGTATGGTATCTTGATCAGTACTAGTAGTTGTATGTTTATATGGAAAGACTACGTGTGGCTTATGCTCTCTTAAATTGATATGTATATGCATGCTGATCTAATTTAGACTTCACGCCTAGTTCTCGGGAGAGAGATACCCTTAACTACCTCAGATAGTACCCTGGGTAAACCTCCCCATAGAGATACCTTTCTCGAAAAATCCATCAAGAACCTGGAAAAGGACGTGAAGGCACAAGGCCTTAAGAAATCCATGATAAGTATCGAATCGACGGACGAGATCTGGTCGAGAGATCTGTGGTCACTCATGACTATCAGATCAAAAGAATAAGCTGGAAAGTTAAGTACCTTAACCCTGAATAGGTGTTGATCAACGGACAAGATCCCATCGGGAAATCTGCGGTCACACATGACCGTTAGATTGGTAGGAGAAAGTAGGGTGTTAAATGCCTTACCACCTTGTCTTTATATACCTTCATGGATAGCGATGAAATCGGGATCGTAGATCGCCGAGGTCCATGAGAACATCTGGATCATTGATTTTCCCACGTCCAGGAAGTCATGGGAGAATGCACAAGTTAGGAACCTGTCTGAGTGATCAGATCTCAGCTGAAAATCTCGACAGTCATTGGATCTGTTAGGAGATTCCCGAGGGTTAAACGCCAGTGAATAAGGGCGAAAGCCCTGAAATAGATATGGACCATCCGAATAATGGAGGCCACGTGTCAAGAGATTACCCATTTCAGGAAAATGAGAATTACAAACTCAAGAATCCTGGTGACAAGAGATCGGGACTTTCCATGGTGGAAACCCCGGGACGGATCTGGACCGTCCGATTTAAGGAGGTCACGTGTCATGAGATTACCCATTTCGGGAAACCAGGAATCACGAATTCGGGAGTCCTGGTGACGAGAGATCGGGACTTTCCATGGTGGAAACCTCGGGACAGATCTGGACTGTCCGATTTAAAGAGGTCACGTGTCATGAGATTACCCATTTCGGAAACCTGGGAATCGCAAATCCAGGAGTCCTGGTGACGAGAGATCGGGACTTTCCCTGGTGGAAACCCCAGGATAGATCTGGACCGTCCGATTTAAGGAGGCCATGTGTCGAGAGATTAACCACATCGAGAAACTGGGGATCAAGGATTCGGGAGTCCCGTGGTCGAGAGTTCAGACTCTCGTGATGATAAGTCCCGATGAAAGGATGAGATTCCTTTGGGGAATCTCAGGGTCTATAATGATCATCAGATGTGGAGAAGGGACGTCAACTTTAATCCGGGGTGTGAATGCGCCTTAGGGTAAGTGGCGAGCATATCTAGATGACCAAGGTCCACTTGCCCAGATCTACGGCTGAGGCTTCATTCCGGAGCCCCCTTGTCGTTCTACCTTTAGCGGTGGGGGGGGGGGAGGTCTGGAATGGTGTGGCGTGTGAAGTGGGGCCCATATCCTATCATGTCGCCCATCGTGTCGTGTTTCCCCTCTCGCCACCTTTACTCCGCTCACCCGCGTGACAGGGCCGTTCCTAATGGCCATTTGCCAACCATGTAGGGACTTGTCCCTATTGGCCAGTTGCTAACCCTGTCGGGGTTCAGTGGTTGCAGAGTCGAACGATTCGACATCACTGTAGCGCCAAGGTGTGAAATACAAAGAGGCACCGCAATTACTTGAACTGTGATCATGACCCGCGATCACATGGGAACATAGAGAGAGAAAGAGCTAGCTTGCGCTAGGCCTCCATAGGTAATTCAGGGGTTCTGATTCAGCGAAAATCAACGAAAATTTGATTATGGTAGTGGGTATGTGACAAAGTGGTATCAAAGCATGGTTACAACACTCGGCCTGACTGGGCTCATGAATGAATTGCGCATAAGCTCCGTTCGAAGTACTCCTATGAGGAGTAACCCCCTAACTTAACTCTCTTGTCCAGGATTAAAACTTGGAAATGAGAACCCGACTGTGTATGCATGTGAAAGAGTTATAAATTTATGTGCAGGTTGTAAAATGTATCTAACTCTTGACTAATAACTAGCGTTTGTCTTTTCACCCAAGCGGATGATCAGCCGCAGAAATTTACAGACGCAGAGTATGGTGACTCACCAAGAGGTGGGAGAAGGCTCCCACAACATAGACGAAGAGTCTAATGAAAGAAGAACAATAGGGACCCCTTCATATCTAGTTGAGACTGTGAGGAGTCTCATGGTTTAATTGCAAAGCTGCAAGGCCGACAATGAAAGGATGATGAAAGAATAAGAAAAGCAAACTGAAATTAATGCAGTTCTACTGCAGAGCTTATCCGACCTACAGTGACAAATGCAACATGAACCCGAGATGCAGAAACATGGTCATATCAGTGGCCATACTGAGAGGAGCACCTCAAGGAAGGTCCACCCCAGAGGTAAAGGACCAGTGCCAGATGATTCCTCTGAGAAGGAAGCTGGCGATTCAGAAGGCTCTTCTAGCAGCAGGACCAGTTCCTATTCTCGAAGAAAACAGAAGAAGCAAAAGACTTCCAAGGGTCATAAATTTGAGGAATTCAAAAAGGCCAAACCTCCCTCCTTCGACGGTGAGATAAAGAAGGGAAAGGAAGTTGAGGCCTCGCTACTTGGACTGAAGAAATATTTCAGAGTCGATGATTTTTCAGAGAATTTGAAGGCCCAAGTGGCGACTTTCAATCTGAATGGAAAAGCTTCCATCTGGTGGGAAGATCTTAAGAATATGAAAGGGGTCCACGAGGAGGACATGTACTGGAAACAGTTTGAGAAGTACTTCCGGAAGAAGTATTTGTCGAAAAAATATTTCGACAAGAAGGCTAAAGAGTTTTATGAACTCAAACTGAGGCAACTCACTATAGAGGAATATGTCAACAAATTCCTCAACTTATTGAGATATGTACCCTACATCAAAGCAGAGAAGGTGAAGGCACAATGCTTCATCAGTGGGCTACCTAAGGAATACCAGAACCAAATTGAATTTGA